>JAWZYV010002407.1:0-15337 GCA_038373885.1 Cheiracanthium punctorium
CGTTTGTCTCTATCAAGAGTTTGTTGTTCCTAGTGAACCGCACGCCGAGGACCTTCCCCTGGGTTCCCACAATCCTGTCAATTTCTTCTTTCAATAGCTTTGGGCGATTCCGAGGAAGATGACCCGACCCAGCACTAAAAAAAATGCATACTTTCTCCGCACCATTGTCGAAAGCATACCGAACCTGTTCTTCAAGCGAGTGCTCTTCCCTAATGAAGTATTTCGGATCCCACTGGATATCACGTACGTGAACCGTTGAGTGCATGGAACTATTGCCTATACTCCAGAGTTGACGCCTCTAAAACTAATATATTCCAAAAAAAGAACGAACTTACCTTGCCCGAAAAAGAAATACCTGTATCCGGAAGATTGTAAGCCTTGCCCGACCTTTTTCCGCTGAAAATTTTCCCCTACTCCGACCTATCACACACAAAACAAACACAGCTGGCACCCAGCCAGCCGGCGAAAGCAACAAACCTAAGTGCCGAAACTTCTAGAAGTCGGCAGCCGGATTCAAAAAACACGTAACTCGCTCAACCACCCGCCCCCCCCAGTCACGCGAGGGGCAGAGAGAAAAAACCCACCGTTTGTTCCGAAACCTTTGTTGTTTTTTTTTTGTGAATTTTCGGCTATCCAGAGTCCAGAGAAATCCAGACAAACTGAGAACAACAAAAAATCGCAAATAGTGGTATTTTGTCATATTCTCCGCCATGGCGCTAGTGTTATGTTCGCCACAGAGTAAACAGGGCCAGTCCAGCCCCTACAATTAAATGGATAATTAAAACTGGCAAAAATGCTTGATTTTTTAATTTTTTTTTAAAAAATTTTTTTTTTAAACAGAATATATTTTTATTATTAAATATCTGGAAACGTTTCTTCATCCATGCACATATTGAAAAAAAAATTAAAAAATTGTTAGTTGGTTAGTGCTTTTTTAGGAGCTTCTTTTACATGTAATAAAAACAGAGTGGCTATTCGGACCGGCCGGTGCGGATAGCTTACAGGCTATTCGGCCCGTTCTGTAGTGCTGCCATCTATATTTAAATGTTCGTACTAATAATTCCCCAATAATTTATTTTAAATTGTATGTTTACTTAGACCAAAGAAAACGAATTTCGTCCGCAATTTCTATTTTTAAAATTTATATTTAAGCTTTGGTCTGAAATGAGTAAGCTTTTAATATGAGGTATAAAACTACAAAAATTTAAATTCCCGTTAATGAAATTCAGTGTAAGCTTTACAATAAAGGCAATCGTAAGTTTCCGAAAGGTTTGACGACTGGAAATAGAATTGCATGAAAATTCTTTTATACATATTTAATGTATTCATGACGTTATTTTATACGTATGTAAAATTATCAAATGAAACAAACAATTTTCCAAATTTTTATACAATTCCAATTTTAACGATCATTTTAACATTCCAATTTTAACGATCATCGGAAATAATCCTCGCTTGTTAACTTTGCTTATTATTTTTTTAATGAATTTTACATATATTTTTATGTAAACTATTATTTTTTTAAACATACTTCAAGTTTGCAATATATATAAAGCTTTGGTTTAATAAAATTTAATTAACTTTTACATAAGTGATGAGGGCTCCTCACGACGTGTTCGTTTTCTTAAAATAAATTTAATGAGGCAAACAAATACAATTCTAAAGATGTAGTATCTCACGAAAGCAGGGCCCGATTATGAGCATCAGGAGCCTGGGGCATTGATGGATTTGGGAGCCCCATCTATGAAATTTGTTTTACTTTACATAAAATTTTGATATAAAAAAGAATATTTCAGAACAACATTTGAAATTGGGGCCCTGGGCAAAGTCCCTATTTGCCCATTCGATAATAAAGCCCTGCACGAAAGTAACATAAATATAATAAAGTCAATAAAAAACACAGAAATATTATATTCTGCTCCATATATTCAACTTTTTAAACCAATCATGCAATTAAACAGGTTTAGCTTTTCGAAGAACAATTCTTTTATTTTATTTATTATTTCCCCCCCCCCTTCTTTACGCGAAACATTGGAAAGAGAAATTCTAAAATGAAGGCAATATATATTAGTTTATTTATTAATAGGTATTTCATTTAATTTTTTGTAACCATGTCCATGTATAAATGTTTTTGGAGTGCTGTAACATAGCTCAAATATAATTTTCACAGTGACCTTTTGTGTGCTAAGCAGATAATATTTTTGCACTTATTTAATTGAACAAACTAGTGTCAGGTTTAACAATATAAAAAAATCTGGAGTGACTCCACTCGACTTTCCAAACACTTACGATTAAGATCATTACCAAGCATTTTTATAAATTTTAATCGATGAATAATTCAAACATATATACCAAATTGAAGCTCAATGGAATGCGCCGTTTAAACGCTAGCGCACTTTCAAGAATTTCCCTCCATAGGCCATAATGTAAAAGAAATTTTCGTCGTAGCCCTGTAGAAAAACTGTAAGTCCTATGCGTACCAAACTCAATACCGGTCTTGCGACGGTGGTTTGCAACATATATACCCAATTAGAGCTCAATCCAATGCCCCGTTTAGGAGCTATCGTGTTCACTCACATACACACACACAGGGCGCCGGCAGCATAGGGCAAGGGGGGTAAATGCCCCGCCCCTGGATTTTTGTATGCAGTGTTTTCCCCTGCTTTTTGCTCTTTCCAACATGGTAACCATACGTTGAAGTAGTCTTTACCCCCCCCCCTTGAGTAGTCTTTGCTTCCCCCTGGAGTAGTCTTTGCCCCCCCTGGGAAATATTCTGCCGGCGCCCACACACACACACACACATCTCGTAAAAATAGCATAAATGAATTCAGAAGACCTCAAAACGTGTAAATACACCAAAATCTCGAATTCGATTTTTTTCATGATTACAATACTTTCCTTACATGGTACACCCTCCAAAAAAGGTATTCGAGCAAGAGAGAAATTTCCTATATTAGATTTACGAATAATAATTGAGTTTTTGAAAAATGCACAACTTTACGGAAATACGAAATGTCGCATTTATACATAGCCTAATTCATATTCTATGATAAATAATTTTTAATATACGAAACCAACGTAGGAAATTTCTCTCTTGCTCGAATACTTTTTTTGGAGGGGTACATGTTCGGAAAGTAAAAATTCGACTTCGAGATTTTGGTGACACGTTTTGAGGTCTTCTGAATTCATTTATGCTATTTTTACGAGGTGTATGTATGTATGTGTGTGTGTATGTGAGTGAACACAATAGCTCCTAAACGGGGCATTGGATTGAGCTCTAATTGGGTATATATGTTGCAAACCACCGTCGCAAGACCGGTATTGAGTTTGGTACGCATAGGACTTACAGTTTTTCTACAGGGCTACGACAAAGATTTCTTTTACATTATATGGCCTATGGGGAGAAATTCTTGAAAGCGCGCTTAGCGTTTAAACGGTGCATTCGATTGAGCTTCCATTTGGTATGTATGTTTGAATTATTCATCAATTAAAATTTATTTAAATGCTTGGTAATGATCTTAATCATAAGTGTTCGGAAAATTGAGTGGAGTCACTCCAGATTTTTTCATGATTACAATACTTTCCTTATATGGTACATGTTCGGAAAGTAAAAACTCTCAGATCATAAAATGAATGATTTTTAATTTTAAATAGTTATAAGCATAGTACATTTAAGATTTTAAATTTTCACTTTGCATTGCGCTAGTTACAAGTACAGTTGCACACATTTAAGTAAATTTTAAAAATGTTTCCCCTAATACAACACATTCTCATAACATTTTTCTTTTTTAAGTTTTATGAGCACTTTGTCCTATGGCGTGAAATGGTAAAATGAGTAAGTATTCTTATAGATAAATTGTCATATTTAAAGAATATTAAGCAAAATACTAAATAAACAATGACGTTATTTTATATATTTTGCAGCACTTATATTTAAGTAATTAGCATTTCATTGGTTCTATTCATACATTTAAAACATCGAAAATTGGTTCTCAGAGTTCAGTATCATCAGTATTGTCACCAGTCATTCAAGGATTCTGACCTACCGTGCGGCTGTCGATCTGGAGCTTTGGTCGGTTGTCTCTAGATGTCACGCGAATAAGCGTTTGAACCCCTTAGAAAGTTTTCCGCCTGAGACATCCCTTAGACAGATTATCCCAAGTGTAGTGTTTGCCTCAAATACACAATGCAATACAATGTATCCATTCATTTTACTATCAAGTGACCAAAGAGAATATGGCACTGCGAAATATTCATAAAAGTACTGTATGATCTGTTTTGCATAAATGTTATCGGTTATGTACTAGTAGAGTTCAGCCATTATAAGAACGGACTAAGGTATCCTCCTCCATTTTTCCAAGCACATATACTTCTTCAGAAAAAAAAGGTACTATACAATTACCAATATATCAAGTTAACTATATTGTTTTACTAAACAAGAACAAGGGTCGCTGATCATACTGCAATACAATAAAATAAAAGGCAAGTCGTTTCGAAATAGTACCCTACACTTTTGAGTACCATCTCTTATCTTCCATATGACAGTAAATCAACATTAAATGAGTACTAATGAATTGAAAGTTTAAATCTTATTAAAATGTAAATATGTAACCATAGGAAGTCGGGAAAAAACGCACAATATTGAAGGGGTTATTTTTTTAGATGAGCAGGGGGGGGGGGGGCGTGAAATAAAAAAATGTAAGACAGGAGTGGGCACACGAAAGGGCGCAAACAGAAGTACTTTCATGTATTTTGTATTTATCTCCATTGAAAATTGACATTCAGGTAATTTTCCAAGGACAGTTGTCTGATTTATAAGTGCACAGTATGCACAGTAGCCCCATTGCCCCCTAGGTTTTGGTGAAGTGAATTTTTTTTAAGCATTTGAAGTTTTTTGTATCCGTTTTGCAGTAAAATGTTTCATACTCTGAAAGCCCCCCCCCCCCAGTAGAAACATTAGTATTTTCACTCAAATCCTGGTTTCAAATCGAATTTGTAGAAGAGTGGGGTGAAGGCGCTTTTTCCAGCTTCACATTAAAAACATAAAGAATGTAGGAAAAACTCTAACGGAAAAAACGCCAACCAGAAAAAAAAACTAATCCTCCCTTCACCCCCCCCTTTAAACCAATAATTTTTACTTAAATATTGTACATGAACTTATTTCGTTGTTCAGTAAATATGATAATATATTTAATCAAATATTGGCTTGCCCCCAAATTCTTTTGTTTTTGAGTAAAGGAGGTGCTTTTGTAATTTCAGAGCATTCAATTTTAATCTATTATCATATTAATCACAAAAATTTAAAACCAAGCCACATGTCAAGATCATGAAGGTCATAAAAGGGAGGAAAGGAGGGGAGGGAAATCTTCCCTTCTTTTTCCTGGAAAAAAGGAAAGATTCCTCCAACAAAAGATACTATGACCGTCGGAAATAGTGTACGGTCAAGCAATTTCTTTGAGGTTGATTCCTGTTCAACTCACAAAATACATGTACTGTACAAACATTTTACATTTAAGAATATTATACCCAGTAAAAACATTTAAAAGCTATGTGATAATAAATATTTTATCACATTTTTTTATATCAGCTATTCTATCTAGAAAGATACATCCTTTTATTGAGATTTTTTTAAACAAAATATTCAAAATTATATAAATGAAAATTTTTAAAAGCTGAATAGAAACTGAATTGACTTCAAACGATTTATTTAAATTTTAATGAAACTTAAAATCATAATAATTTCATTTTTTTCTCTAAAATATTTAAATCATTTTTATTTCCTAGTTTTGTGGAACTTCTAAATAGTGATGAATTATATATAAATGACAATAAAACATTCAAACTAATATCAAAATATTCAGAAACCATGTGCCTCATATTAACTAAAATCTTAAAGGTAATATGATATATTCTCTTGAAAATAATAAAATAAAGAAATAATTTAATTACTGAATTATTAATGTAATTAACTGATTGTTCAATTTGTGTGTATTCTTAGGACAAAGTCCTAGTCATTCGGTAACAAATTATAACATTTTCGAAAATTTTAAATACCATCTCTCCCTAACAGGCAATCCTAAAAAAAAGAATATAAGACTCTACAGATTTAACATGCACGTTCTCTGTAATATATTACCACCTTTAGTCTGATTCGTAATCAGTTATGGATTATTATTACTGGTTTTCTTTTTATATGTGCAAGAGTTTACTCTGATTCATGGTAATTTATCATTTAACTCTTTGGTTTTAAATAATAATTCTTAAAAATTAAGGATTTATAAGTATACCGTTACCGGGTGATTCAAAATAGATGTTAAGGCAATTATTTTTTAAACCGTAAGTGATCGAAACATACTTCCAATTAGAAAAGTTCGTCAAATTAAGACTAGCTTTCAGATATGGCATTTTTTTACTATGGGTGGTGTACATTTAAAATACGAAATTTAGTTTTTATACGGTCCCTCTTTCTTACCCTTTATATTTAGAAGAATGTTGCTCTTTGTCTAAGAAAATTAATGAAACAAATCCCGTGTCTCTAAGTGAAATAGTTAGCGAGAAAATTAATTTTGAAAATGATGACTTATACCACTTTACCTACGGTGTTGGCGTCAGTTTTCAGTCAGTTTTAATATAAATTTTAAAAATAGAAATTGCGGACGAAATTCGTTTTCTTTGGTCTAAATAAACATACAATTTTAAATAAATTATTGGTGAATTATTAGTACGGACATTTAAATATAGATGGCAGCACTACAGAACGGGCCGAATAGCCTGTAAGCTATCCGCACCGGTCGGTCCGGATAGCAACGGCCAAAACTTTAATACAAATGGCTATCTCTTCCCGAATTTTCCAAAAATCCTCATGTTTTCTTACTCCTGTCGGCAATTTTTGTTTCAAAATTGTTGACAAATGTTTCAAAATGGCTGTTGACTCGCAGCTATTTCTTTATTCTAAACCATCTACTCTACTCCGTCTCTCTAGTAATTTGACACCGTTCATGGGCGCCCAGATTTGTACTTTTAGACAAGGGAATTCATTATTTGAGCTTTTAAAAATTTTTGTACTAAAATCAGGGTTTAATTTGTACAGTAGCTCACTGAAGCTCAGCTCCGGTACTTCTTTTTTCAGAGGAAGTTTTTACATATTAGGCAAGGCAAGACCCATCGGAGCTCATGAATATTGCCCCGGAACTCACCAGTACACAAAGGGAGCACTCGTAAACGACAAAAACGTTGCACGAGTTTTCGTAAGAAAACTGGAATGCTTGTGAGGAGAGAGCGTGCAGTGAGAGCTGGGTTTGAACCCAGGGATTTATGGGTGGTAGAATGAGGAGCAATCCGGCTCGGACCAAAGGTATCCCGGTTGACCGGCCTTCAATTGATGGGTTTGTGTGCGCGGAGGTAATCTCGTGCCGCCACACGTGTATTTAGTGCTGCCAGTGGTTATCAGTTTCTTTTGACATTACGAACAACTTCAGTTTATTTAGTTTCGTCGCCTAGGAGACGAGTTTGTTTACAATTCGCGAATGCGTTAATTTTGCTCAGGAGAGATTTTAGTACGTACTCAATAAAAAATCAACAGGATTTTTAAAAGAAAGAGTGGCCATAATTGAAGTGCACGAATCAAAATTTAGAAATTTCAACTTAAACTTAATTTTTTCTAAGGTATTTAGCAAGAGAAGTTCAAATTCCGCTAATAACGGATTAAATCAACTGCAATTTCAACAATAAAGCATGCATTTTTGAATTTATTAAAATGAAAAATACAAGAAAAGGATTACCTTTGAAAAATTATGTACCTTCGTAGCATTTTCTAACGTACGCATGAATTTCCTCCTCGAAAAAATAATATTTGCAGCTTTAGAAAACGTAAAATACTTTTCACAACAGCATACTGTTACCAAAATCGCCAAGTGGGTGTATTTTAAAGCAGTCCAATGAGCACAGTAAGTAGAAAAATAACACTTTATTCCACGGCTCGCAGCTCGATAGCTCAAAATAATACAAGAAACATTAACATGCATTAACTAAAATCATAAATAAGCACAACAATAACGCTATTCATATCACAGAATCAACCGTGCTCTTTAAAGTCTATCACTGAGCTGAACTCCCCAGAGAGAAATCCTAGCGCTTTTATAGGGATGATGACGTCACCAGAATTGCCGAGAAATTTTTGGAACAATCTTATCAAATTTAAATATGGTCTCGAGACATGAATTTTCTAGAAGCCACCATTTGTCTACAAGGTCGCCAAGTCGCCAAAACGATCGCCAAGTTTGTCGCCAAATCTACAGGGTTACTTCCACAGGTTTACCATTACCTGAGGACTTCGCTATTATGCCTGTAAAACTAGTTTCATTGCGGTGCATTCAACACGAGAGCAAATTAAGTTATTATTTCGCAACAATACTTTTCCATAATAACGGACGCCATGTTGTTGTTGTTGTTGTTAATGGATCCCCAAGAAGGGGAACACTGGGGAGCTTATGGCTACGGACTCTCGGACCGGCCTTGCGCTCCAGACAGAATTTAGCAGAAAACCAGTAGTGCCGAGAAGCAATAACTTCGTTTCCTCGTGATGAATTTAATAAATTGCAGACATCCTGGTCTCCACCAAAGGGAGGGAAGCAACAGAAGTAAAGTAGATACAAAAGGGCTAGCACGCCGGGCGAAAACCATGGACAAGGGCAACTGTTGTTGCCACTAGATCTCAAAATCGTTGAGTGGCTATTAAAAAGTTGGCTACAGCCTGAGCATGAGATAGGTTCTGAAAGTCGCAAATCAAATTAAACGAGGGCGGGGTGTGCCCCCCGAGGTTCAAGGCACGAAGGTGCCAGGATCTATGAGCCTGGTACCGGTTGCAGTTTAACAGTATGTGTTCAGAGGTTTCAGGAACCTGGCAAACAGGGCAGAGGGGAGAGTTCGTGATCCCAACCTTATTAAGTGTGGCGAGCGTGGGAAGGCTGTACGTCCTAAGACGACTAAGAAGGACTTAACTTCTTCGGTCCAGGAGATTTGTCCGACGGAGCCAGCTCTTCGGGCCTAAGTATCCCGAGCTGGGGCAGTATTTGCAGTTTTTCCAGGCTTCCTCATTTTCCGTGACCCACTGGAGCTTAATACCATAATAGAGATCTTCAGCAGTGGTCCAGATATGTGTAGAACAGGATCCATCCGGAGACCGTGCCAAGCAGTCCGCACGTTTATTGGGAACGATCCCAACATGGCTGGGCACCAAAACGAGCGAGACAGAGCAGTGACGAAGGGCTAAGGTTTTTAACGACCGAGAGAGTGCAATGACAACCGTAGGGGATTTCCGAGACACATGTTGGAGAAAAGTCAGGACAGATAAGCTGTCGCTGAGGATAAGGATATCCTGTGGAGGATCCTCAAGCAACGTGAGACCGAACACGATCGCGAAAGCTTCTGCAGAAAAGATAGAATTTACGTGGGGGAGACTCTGGGACGAACCCCGACCGAGGTTGACGTGCCAAATACCAATACGCGTCCAATTGGGACCTTTTGAGGCGTCAGTCGCCAGGCAGGTATGGTTGGACCACTCGGCAGCAAAAGACCGAAAGAGATTTAAAGTAGCGGCCGGAGGCAGAGTACGATCTTGAAAGGCGAACTTTTGAGTGTGGATAAATAACCGGGAATCCAGCCTAGGACGCAGCGGGGGAGACCAGGGGATCACCATGGTTAGGTCACTACCACAAGAGTTCATGACCTCATTCCAGAGGTTCGAGAGGAGCCCCGTTTCGGGGGGAGGAGAGAGGTAATCACTGAGCGGAGAAAAAGAACGGAGCGCAACGTGCTTGATCATGAATTTATAGGCGAGGTACTTGTGCCAACCTGAGATCGGACGAGACCCAGCTTCGCGAAGCAGCAGGGGGATTGGAGTCCAAACAGGGAGCCCTGTACATACACAGATAGCAGCGTTATAAATAGTTTCCAACGTCTTTTTATCAGAGTTGCAAGCGGTGCGGAAGATCACACTCCCAAAGTCTAGGGCTCCCCGAATCACCGCATCGCAGATCGTAAGGAGCATTTTAGCATCAAGTCCACGGTGATGGTGAGCCATGTACCGGATCAAGTGAATTTTCTTCTGGGCCGAGGTTCTTAGGATGGTAAAGTGACTCTTCCATTTAAGGTTACTAGAGATGCTAAGGCCCAGGACCCGTAACGACGAGACCCAATTGATTGGATTATCAGCCACCATTAGGTGAAACTCGGGATTACCCCGACGGCGTGATAGATTTAGAAAGGCACATTTTTGGAGATCAATGTTGAGTTTCCAATAGCGGGTCCAAGTTTCCAGCTTCAGTAGCGTGCGGGACAGCCTCCCATGAACTTAACCGAGTGAGTCACCCCAACCTATTAGAAAGATGCCGTCGGCGTAAATAAACAGCTCAACTCCCGTGTCGAGGATCTCAAAAATATCACGTAAGCAAAACATAAATAGGAGCGGAGAAAGGATGCCACCTTGGGGAATACCGCACCGACAGGGAGCAGGACGGGACACCACCGGGTGATGGATCTAATGACCCATCCGTCCGCCAACGGCAGCCAGAAGCAGTTTGTACATCAGTCCATCGGGCCAGACAGAGTCATAGGCAGATTTGATGTCTAGGGTAACCAGTACGATGTATTTAACGGAGCTCTATTTTCAGGGAAATTGAGTGCATTAGTTTGGCGAGAGCAACGGTGCAGTCACGAAAGAGAAGAAATCCGAAGTGATTGCTGTGGAAGAGGTTGGACGAGAGAATCCAATCCAAAAGGCGGTCGTATAGCATACGTTCGAAAGTTTTGGAAACAACGGACGTTAAGGCAATAGGGCGGTAGGACGACACCTCCCCAGCCGGACGGCCAGGCTTACGAATGGGAACAAGAAGGGCAACTTTCCAGCTATTAGGGACAACACCAGACTTCCATAGGTCATTGAAAAGATGCAGCAAATTTCTGAGGCGAGTAGGGTTTAACCCCTTGAGAATCCGCGCGTGAATGCCATCAAAGCCAATAGCCACAATGGGAGCCCGGTCAATGGCCTGCCGGAGGTCGTACATCAGAAATGGCGCTTGCCCGAGGGCAGGGTCACAGGTTCCAAAGTCCGGAGGGAGGAATGACAGGTTACCGGAGGAGGCGAAATTTTGAGCGAAATAGTTTGCCTGATCTAAGGCCGAGGACAGAAGACCCCGAGAGGAGTGGATAAGAAAATGGGCGGAGGGAAGATCAACGACTTTACATTTTAAGGCCGAAAGAAGACGGAAGACATCCCCACTCTTGGCGGCCTGGAGGCAAGCAGCCTGCCAGAATTTCCGTGAGGCCACACGAATGGTACGTTCAGCAGGCTAGCCGTATGTTTATATCGAAGACTATGAGAGCGGCTGCAATAGGTGCGAGCGAGACGAAGTTGTTTCCTCTTTTGCCCATGTAGAAAAGCGCATTTGGAATTCCACCAAGGGGCGCCAGAGCGACAAGAAATGCGCTGAGCCTTCTGGCCGATCGCGTCCTGGCAAGCGGCAAGAAAAGACGAGTATGCCTCCCAAGGAAGTAGCAACTCCGAGGAGTTGAGAGATTCGAGGATGCGCCCCCAGTGAAGGCGGGTCCTGATCGTACACACAGCAGGAGGGGCAGACCCCAGCGAGACGGAAATCTTAATGGGGACACGGACTAAGAGGCTTTAGGACGGTCATCGGGAAGCGGCAGACGGGCGAAACTGCGTCAGCCTTTGAAAGGAAAATATGCGACCCCCTTTTAATGATTAACGGCATGGGCTCCCTCTGACGACACGCGGCGTAAGTATCTCCCGCGGGGGTGCTTCCGTTCATATTTGTTTACGTTTTAGCTACTAGCACACGACACATGCGCCAAAAATTAATGGGTACGACCCCCAGCGCCACCTTTTGGGCAAATTTCATTTAGTTCTTTCACAATGCTTGGATGATTGTCCTGAACCTTCTTAGTCCGTGATGGGGAGATGGTCGGAATCGAATGGGTCCCGCAGGACCTCCGCCGTAGAGCATGGGGCAATGTCTATGGAGCAGATAGTGAGGTCGATTAGAGAATTATAACCGCCCGAAGTCAAATGGGTAGGTGACGAATCATTCAACAACGAGAGATCTTGGTCTAGAAGCCAGTCCGCTAAAATATGAGCTCCGGAGGAATTAGTACTAGCCCCCCCACAGGGTGTGCTTGGAGTTAAAGTCTCCCAGTATCATAAAGGGAGGAGTTAAGAGTGTACATAGACTGTCAAGCCAAGAACGAGAGAACCGACCGTTAGGAGAGTACACGGAAACAATTGTTACCTTGTGGACAGGAGGCCACAGAACCCGAACCCCAAGGGCTTCAATGCTGAACGGTAACGGAAGGGGGAGATCTAACCTTTCCGAGGAGAGAAAGTTAGTAACACAAATGGCGACATCACCTCCTTGCCGCCCAGCTCTGTCAGCACGAAAAGTGACGAAATGCGGAAGGGGAAAATGCAATGAGGGCTGTAAAAAGGTCTCTTGCAAGGCAAGAATGTGAGCAGTTGAGAGATCACGATGATTAAACCAAGGGCGATTGGCCCGAACACTTCTACGGCTCCATTGGATAATGGAGAGCGCCATAACAAAAAAAAAGGGGGGGGGGAGTAAGAAGACTGACGGAAAAAAACGAAGAGGGAAGGAACGAGAGCCGCTAAGACTTTGGGGGAGGAGCCCATGGCTACTCTAACCCATTAGCCTGGGGAGAAGGAGAGCCTTTCTGAAAAATAGAGGCGAGGCAATTAGAGTCAGGGGTCGAAGTGAAATCCATTGGTGACTCATTCTGGGATAGGCGATGAGATTTTCCAGGACGAGTAGTGCTAAGCTTCCCGCGCTTAGCCGAACTAGATTCGGCGGGGAGGGGAACGTCCGTGGGAAGAGGAGTAGAACTGGGGTTAATCACACTATTTTCTTCAGTGTCAGGGGGAAAGTTGACTAGAAGAGGCTGAAATTGGCTGAGAAAAGATTGTAACGTCTCTCATACCATGGTTTGTTTGGAGGTTTTGAAAGATTCTAAGATGGATGTGATATCCACTGACGGGGTAGCCGAGGGAGGAGGGGGAATTGAGGAAGATTTGGTAACAGAAGCGTAAGAATTTTTTGTTCATCAGCCCGGAAAAGCCGGCGGGTTTCCGGGAAA
The DNA here is from genome assembly GCA_038373885.1 of Cheiracanthium punctorium. Lineage (NCBI taxonomy): Eukaryota > Metazoa > Arthropoda > Arachnida > Araneae > Cheiracanthiidae > Cheiracanthium > Cheiracanthium punctorium. Next base: position 13,165 of record JAWZYV010002407.1, read on the forward strand.
GAGAGATGGTGAGAGCATTTGAAATTCAAGAATTGTTTTTCTATGTTGTAAATTTCGCACACTGGGCCGTTGGCCCTCCACAGTTAGCGCATTGAATAACGGAGCTGGAGCAGTGTTCGGTTAAACGGTTTTGTCAACAGCGACTACATTTCGGGGGATTCGTACAAGACCGAGTTCCGTGGTTGAATTGAGTGCAGCAGCGGCAAGCGCGGGGCGGTCAATGAACAAGGATATCTTTTGTTATTCGTACCATAAATAGACACGTTCCGGCAGTTGAGTCCCCAACATCGTCAAAAAAACAGAACAGAAAGGGAAGAAACACGTTTCCCATTAGACAAGCGGGTAAACCGACGGACTTCGCGCGCGACAAACCCGGAGTCCAGCAATTCTTCCGCAATATCCGCAGCACTCACTTGTGTGGGAATATCATGAAGGAGAAAACGAGAAGTGATTTCGTCGAAAATGAGGGATGTTTTTACAGGGATAGACAGTAATGACGATATTTCAAGAGCCGTAGCCGCTATGTCGGGATTATCTGAGGATATCATGAATTGGCTATTTTTGGTAAATCTAATTGAATAGCCTTTCGTCTGGCCACCAAAAACTTTTGTAAGTTCCATTTTCAACTGTTTGGGATGTGATCTGCGGATACCACCATTGACGCCTTCCACCCGTACCGTTGTATGAAAAACTCCATTTTGAATGGCGTGACCCAACTGTTCGACTGGACTTGCCGGGTTGACATAGCAGTCCGGATTGGACAAGTCTGCCATGATGGTGCAGGATTCCTCGTTAGCTTCTCCTAATTTATATGCATTGCTAGATTCAGAACCACTCGACGCCACGCTGGGCGGGATGACACTTAACCGCAGTTACACAACACCAAACTCAATAAGAGGAAAAAGAAACACCTACCTCACAGCAGGAACAAACTTAACTATACCAGAGTGCACTACCGACCAGGTAATACAAAAAGAAAAAAAAACAAACTCAAAGAACTAACACCGGCCAACTCAGCGAAAGGCGGAGAGACACAATCTACTCCGGTCCGAGCTCCCAGCCGAGAAAACAAAATTTACTTTTTTAACCTAGCAATTCAACAGTTTTTAAAATCTCTTTAACGCAGATCAGATGCAAAGAACTTCAGCACTACTTTTACACAAAAAACACTATCAAATATCTTCTTCACAGTAAAAACACAAAACTTGTTTTTCACTATAAATAGAACAACAGCATTCAAATTTATCCGAACCCCAACAATATTTCTAAAATTTCAACGGACGCCATTTGAAAACAACAACAACGTAGCAAGTGTATCTTCTAAACAACTGACGAAACCTTAGCAAAGATCGGCTTATTTCGTTTGAACTGTATGCACTCAGTTTCCTTTACGAATGCCTTAGATGGAAACGTTTGGCGTTTACGAATGCAGCCAGAAACAGGTGGTTGTTGTTCTCTGAGAACGGAAATGCTTCATCTCCGCCAAGGAGGTTTAACATATGGAGGCGCCCATGCTGCGCTCCGCAGTGCTAGGAAAGTGAAGCCATGCCACGCCCCCTCTCTTGCCCAGAAGATTGAAGAACGCATAGCGAAGCATTGAAAAACGAGTTCCGGAAAGTGTTAATAAAAATAATTTAAAAGTTACTAACCAATTTTTTAATTCATTTTACGTTTATGGAAGATTGTTTACACGTATTAACTTGTACTTTTATTGCATAATTTCAAATTTATTTTCGTGCATTGCGTTTTATACATCAAGTGAAAGAAAAAACAGTTATTCTTAGGATTATACTATAATTTGCAAAACTGTTTATATTTTTTCATGATAATTGTTTTATTATAATAAAAAATTGCTTTTTATATTTCCAGGAAGATATTTCTGTTGTTACATGGGTAAAAATAAGTTTTATTACATCAACCTAAATTATTAAATTGCTCACATTATATTAACAATAGTTTTAAGTCATATTACAGGTATTAGAAGTAAGAATGCAATTTCAAATATGTTAAATAAGATATATGAGGTATTTGCAGACAGTGAGAGAACATTATCTTCTTTAGACACGAGGAAACAATTATACACTTCAACCTTCTTTAGAGACATGCGAAACGAAAAACAGGGCTGTCTCGTCTCGTCTCGCAGAGAAATTTTCTATCGCGAGGCGTCTCGCGA
>JAWZYV010002408.1:0-37357 GCA_038373885.1 Cheiracanthium punctorium
TGGAGCAAACTACGGCCCGCCGAAAGGTTTTATCCGGCCCGCGGGTGGAATTTTAATTAGCCGGTCCGACGGAAATTGAAGTAATATATATACTTATATATTACTAGCTGAAGTACCCGTTCTTCGCACGGGAATGAATGTACTTTTTGATATTAATATTTGTTGTGATTACTATTTATTGTAATAAAGAGATATATCAAAATGGATATCGCGTTATATTGCGTTCAATAATCATGCATACTGAATTTCAAGGCAATCGTTTTTACGGTGCAGAAGGCGATGCGGCGAAGCACAATCTAGTGGCGAGTTTTAGCAAAACGGATACGGCAAAAATATTCTTCGCATTCAGATATCGATGTATACGAATTTTCATGACGATCGGCTGAATAGTCTTGAAGTTCATGTGTTGACGCGACATCTAGTGTCAAGTTATAGGAAAATGGATCGTGCCAAACTCTTCCCCGTGTTCAAATATCTATGTATACCTATTTTCATAGCGATCATTCGCACAGTCAAGAAGTGATACACTGCAGGGCCATCTAGTGGTTAATTAAAGTAATGATTTGCTACAGCGCCGTCATGTGGCGAGTTATAGCAAAATGGATAACGCCAAAATATTCTCATTGTTCAAATAGCTATGTATACTGATTTTCATAGCCACCGTTTGAATGGTCAAAAATTTGTCCTGCTGCAGCGTCATCTAGTGGTGAGTTAAAATAATAATGCATTGCAGTGCCATCTAGTGGTGAGTAACATCAAAAGTAACGCAGTTAGAATATATTCTTCGTTCTCAAATGTGTAAGTATAAAAAATTTTATGCCGATCGGTCAAACGGTATAGAAGTTGATGCGTTGCAGCGCTATTTAGCGGTAAGTTACAGCAAATGGATAGTGAAAAATATTCTCCGTGTTCTAATATTCGCGTGTACCAAATTTCATCGAAATTGGTTGGACGATATTCGCATAGCAAACGGCTAAACGGAATAGAATTCGACGTTCTGCTGCGCCACCTAGTGAAAAGTTAGAGGAAAACGGATAGCATAAAAACCTTCTCCATGATAAAAGACTTAGGTGAACCAAATTTCATGGTGATCGGTGAAACGGTGCTGGAGTTTTTCAACCTCCTACACACATACCAACATTCATTTTTATCTATAACCAGTCTTATTATACGTATATACCAGTCTCAAGTAAAATCCAGTTTCAAATCTAAGCCTCGCCAAAGTGCCAGCATACGCCATTTTGCAAGAGTTTTTTCAGGGAATCATTCGAAGCATTGCCTTAGCAGCAATCAAAATGGGAAATGGTTCGACCGCCAGGCATTTATTTGAAAAGTGGAATCCCTTAATACAGCCGCATTTTTTAAATTATCAACTATAATGTGTTTTATTCATCGTTACTCCGATGTACTAAATGCGAAGATTTCAATTTTCTGAAATTTGGCGGATTTCCCCCAAGTTAAATCAATGTACTCAATTGGCGAGAATTCTGAAGCTACATCGCTTGAAATGCCCTAATAACTGCATTATTTCTGCACGGATAGTTAAAATTTAATGCTGTATTCTAAGAAAACCTATACACTTGTTTTCAAAAATGCTATTCCCTTAAGCTCTCAGTAAATTGCGCCAAAAAGCCTAAAACTGTGCAAACCGCTAGAACTCACTCTCTAAAAATCGGCCTATCAGCCATTTTTTTTTTCGCCAAACTAAAAAAAATTACATATTAGTCTCGGATATCTTCGATCCTCATTGTTTTGCGTATAAAACATTTCATTCCTGCTCTCATTTCTTATGCGCACACGATATTATAATTAAAAAAATAACCTAAAAAAATAAACTAAAAAAATCATTATTATTCTTTTATTTTTACTTTAAGAATTTAAAACATTTTATTCGGCAAAATCGCCACACATGGCAACCAAGATGCTTATTTCACACACTTTTTTCACTACAGGGGTTAATATTACGTAAAGCTTTCTGCGTGGAGAACATAAAAAATCTCTTAAATTCCGGGAACGGAAATAAAGTGGAGTTTCAAAGTTTTAAAGTGGACTATCATTTATTCTATATTATTTTACATATCTGTGTAAAATTTCAGGCTGACAGGTCCATTTTTGTGGAATTGTATACTACCCAAATCAACAAATTGACAAACAGAATTTCATTTTTATTTATAAGATAACCTACGCTTGTTTTTAAAAATACCCTCTCATTAAATTGCGCCAAGCGCTAGAATCATAGAAAATCTGACACACTTTCAGATTTTTAAATACGCACTAAAGTGCTATATATAAAAAGAGTTATAATCCATGGGTCTTCCCTATTTTCGTTCCTTCTTTCATTAAGTTGGAAAGTGTATCATTATTCATGAGTGTGATTAAACAAAATTAAAATTGATATTTCTAACATCCTTTTTTCTGGATGTAATGCATTAGATGCAGAAAAGCTGCTCAGAAAAATGCACAATTCCAACTGAATGAAAATTTCAAAAACTTATACGCAGGTGTATTCATAACCCAAATAGCAGACGATTAAATTACGATAAATAGCGCCAAGCGTTAGAATCCTCCTCAAAATCGCGAGAATGCTGAAGATAGATCGCTTGAAATCCCTTAATAACTGCATTATTTTCGCACGGATCATTAAAATTTAAGGCTGTATTCTAATAAAACCTTTGCACTTGTTTTCAAAAATCCGTTTCCTTAAGCTCTCAGTAAATTGCGCCTAGCCGGAAACTGTGCAAACCGCTAGAACTCAGTTTCTCGGCATTTGAGCCATTTTATTTTTTCGCCAAACTAAAAAATTTTAACATATTAGCCTCGGAAATCTTCAATTCTTATTGTTTTGCGTATAAAACATTTCATTCCTGCTCCGATTTCCCATGCACACGATATTATAATTAAAAAAAATATAACCTTACGAATATAAACTAACAAAAAAAAAATCATTATTATTCTTTTATTTTTACTTTGAGAATTTAAAACATCTTATTCGGCAAAATCGCCACACATGGCAACCACGATCCTTATTTCACACTTTTTTCACTACAGAGGTTACAATTACGGAAAGCTTTTTGCGTGCAGAACATAAAAAATCTCTTAATTCCGGGAACGGGTGGACTTTCAAAGTTTTAAAGTGGACTATGATTTATTCTATATTATTTTACATATCTGTGCAAAATTTCAGGCTGATAGGTCCATTTTTGTGGATTTGTATACAACTCAAATCCACAAACAAACAAACAAATAAACAAACAAACAAACAAACAAACAAACAAACAGAATTTCATTTTTATTTATAAGATATACCCAATTTCTGCTCAATCGAAGGTACCGTTTAAACGCTAGCGCACTTTCAAGAATTTCCCCCAATAGGCCAGAATGTAAAAGAAATCTTTGTAGTAGCCCTGTAGGAGAACTATAAGTCCTATACACACCAAAATCAATACCGGTCTTGCGACGGTGGTTTATAACATATATACCCTATTTGAGCTCAATCGAATCTACCGTTTAAACGCTAGCGCACTTTCAAGAAATTCCCCCCATAGGCCATAATGTAAAAGAAATCTTTGTCGTAGCCCTGTAGAAAAACTATAAGTCCTATACACACCAAAATCAATACCGGTCTTGCGACGGTGGTTTATGACATATATATCCAATTTGAGCTCAATCGAATGCTCCGTTCAGGAGCTATCGTGTTCACTCACATACACACAACACACACACACACACACATACATACATACATCTCGTAAAAATAGCATAAATGGATTCAGAAGCCCTCAAAACGTGTAAAAACACCAAAATCTCGAAGTCGAATTTTTTCATGATTACAATATTTTCCTTACATGGTACATGTTCGGAAAGTAAAAATACAGAAATTTATGAATGAATCACAACATTAACAACGGAAATTTTCTTTTCAAGAGTTGCATCTCAAAAACTATGCAACGGAAACGACGTCACTTTAAACTACTCGCGTGTTCATGAGATTGCGAATAGATGATAAGTCTACAGAAGCTTTTGTTTCGACGCAGCGGTTCCCAAACTTTTTGAAGTAGGGTCGCACTTTGAATCCTACAAAAACTGTAAGGACACTTTCAACAAATTTCCTAGAAATGCGTCATAGTCACCAGGTTTGATTCACATGCTCATAATGCAAATGGCTCCCAATACTTGTTCGGTAGATTTTAAGCAAAGATTACTTGAGGTTATGAAGAGGTTTCTAATTCAATTGTAGTGTTCAACGTTTAAATAGTGTAAAATAAAAATCCAGTTTTTATTCTAAACTTGATACATTTTTAAGTGTTTTTAGAAATGCTTCATTTAAGTATTTTGAGGTAACATGTCAAAAAATAAAATTTTAAAGAACTTTCAAACGCCTGATTAAAAATGTCAGGCATCATTGACTAGTCAATTCAAATTCTTTTTTGTTTTGGTTCCTATACCTCATCCTAATTACATGGGGGGGGGTTTGCTTTCACATAGTTCAAATAGTACGAGGTTTTATGTGTTTTCTTTCCAAGTCACTGTAAGATACAATCCGAAAATGACAAAGTAAGGACTTGGGTGAGCAATGACAGACATAACAATAATACTTTTAACAGCTTAAAGTTTTTACAGCCGCTGTGCACTTTTGAAATGTAAAATGCCCAATATTTTACCGATAATCTCAATTGACTGCAATAAAGTAAATGGAATATTACCCAATACTGCTAATGTACAGGATGTATATTAAAAAGTTGCGCAACATAACACGTTTACAGACTTATTAACATAAAATCTACCTATGATTAAAGCACTATAGATCTATCTTACATAACTAGAATACGACAATATGCATTAAATATTGTTAAAGGAGTCAAAATGAAGCCATCGAATTTTTTAAAATTATTAATTTTTTTATTGTACAGGCATATGTTACAACAACTGAATGGATACAGATTTTAAAAGTTTGTTAAATAACAAAAATGGACAGAAATAACAAACGATACACGGTTTAAAAAAACAAGCGTAAACAGTGACATATCCAGAAAAACATTTTGGAGGGGGTCCAAACAGTAAAAAAAGGCAGAATTTGTCACAAAAAGACCCTATCATTATCTATTTAGTAACAAAAATCAAAAGTTCGGGGGGGGGGAAGGGTCCGGACCCCTGGATCCCCCTTAAATACGTCCTTGAGCGTAAAGAGTTGGTGTTACCGATGCCCAAATAATTCTGCGTGCGCCTTTCGTTACGTTCCTGTAATGTAGAAATGTTTTCAAGCACATTGTAATAGTCAAGACTTAGAAACAACTAGTGCGTCAATAAAAATTAAAAAAAATGTAGTCATTCTTAAGACAGTGTTTGCAGAAGGAAACGAAGTTCCGAATTCCAATGTTAACCTACGGAAAAAAGTTTTTTAATTACAGCATCCACAGTTAATAATATTTTGTCTTCCCCCCCCCCCCCTCTCAGCCATCTATGGCTATTGACACAACGCACGATGTGTCTTTTCTGAAATGCTGACAGTTTTCCTTCCAATATTTTAAACATTCCTTTAAAATGCGTAAAAACACAATTTGAAAATTTTAAAAAATGCCAGAAAATATCAGCATTTCAGAAAAAGGCGCACTGTGTACATTTGTGTCAGCAGCTAGAGGGTTCTACAAAAAATCGAGGCAAAATGTTATTAACTGTGGATGCTGTGAGCGAAGAAATTTTCCCCATAGGATAATAGGGAGTTTCTGCGCTACATTTCTTCCTACGTTAACGCTAATGCTATCCGCTATACGGAGTACTTTGACCAATGAGGTTCCGGAATTTATTTGTGCGCATGCGCTGTGCTGTCCAATGGCATTTAACGTTAGCGTTACGGTGGGAAGAAAACTCCCTAATGTTGGATAATGTCGAAGCTTCATTTTACTAGACAAATACCAATTTAACCGTTACACCACAGTGCAAATGATTTTGAAAGACATTTCGAGGGTCCAACACATAACAGGGAGTTTTTGCCATACCGTTTCTTCCTACTGTAACGTTAACGCTATCCGCTAATCGGAGTTTCGAGCCAATCACGAAACTTACTTTATACGTGCGCATGCGCTGTACTGTCCAATGGCATTTAACGTTAGCGTTACTGCGAGTGAAACCGCTATGCAAAAACTCCCTAGTCAGCACTCGTCGAGAACGTCACGTGTGTTCCAGATTGGGACACACTTTTGGCTCATTTTAAAGGTGTCATGCAGTCTACGCTCGTTTTTAGGAACACTTTCGATTTTACGAACTTGTGCGAGTATTCCCGAATACACTCCCATAAACGAGTTTTCGAATTATTTGAGTAGTCCCTACACGGGTTTGTGAAAACGAGCGTCGACTGTATTCCTTTCGTCTTCTGAAGCAGTAGTGTCCAGGACGTCGGGTCATTCAAGAATTGCCCGAATTCTGACCACCGGTCAGTAGTTTGGAACAGCTTGGATATTGACCACCCATGGCGACTTATGCATAATCGATCATCATCTTCCATTAAAAATAGTTATCCGTATATCCCTACATTTGAAATTGCTATAATAGCAGATGAACGCTCCCAAATATTGAATTCCCACCCATGTCTGGTAAATATCCACACTGTGCCAATCATTCAAAAGTCGACCTGCGGTTGTCAACAGCCAAAACTGGGCTAAAGAGGATGTTAACTTCACCGATGGCAACACTTACACTGACGAGCCAAAATATTACGATCACCCCTACAATTTTCGACGAACTCGCCTGGATTACGCGTAGAGAATGTAATTAAGTGGGAATGGTATTTAGCTGTTGCTGGAGAAGTTAAGGAATCATTTTTGCACTTAGATCTATGAGTGGTGTGAAAGGCTTTTCATCTAAGCAAATTGGATAGAAGGCAGATTGTAATGGCTAGAAGACTCGGAACGAGGTCTCTCCAAAACTGAACGACGGGTCTGTTGTTCACGATCTGCCGTTGTTAGTATATTTAGTATAAAAGGTGGATGAATGACTGTGAAACCAGTATAGACGCCAAGACGTTGGACGTTCACGCATCATCCAAGAAAGAAGGCGTCGGAGTCTGTCCCGCCTAGCAGCGAAATGGGAGGCAGACAGTGGCTCGGCTGACAACCCAATACAAAGTAAGTCCCAATGCAAGTGTTTCGGAACATACAGTTCAGCGGACACTGTTGGATATGGGACTGCGGAGCAGGAGTTCCACTCATGTGCCTCTGCTTACCAAGCTTTATTATCAACTACGCCTAGAGTGGGCACGGGCACATAGAGACTGGACCATGGATATGTAGAAGAGACTTTTCTGGTCGGAGGAATCCCGGTTTCTCCTTCATCACGTCGATCATCGTGTCTGGATATGCCGTCTTTAAGCATCTGCTATTCTCTCCCCGGCAGCTCAGAGATCAAACACCACCCTCCTCCAATATCTCGACTTTGTGCGACCGCTGCTTAAATATTCGATACAACCTGTCTCCAGTTATCTAAAGAACGCTTGGCATCCATGCCTAGGTGAGTTGTAACTGTTTTGAAGGCCAAAGGAGGCGCAACGCGTTATTGAATAGGTGGTCATAATGTTTTGGCTCTTCAGTGTAGAACGCCCTCTTGGTATTTGCCACCCTTTAGTAAGATGAAGAATTTGGCGGTGTTCATTATGATACATCCAGGAAGTTCCTACTAAAGTCCTATGCACTATTTTATTGCTAACATTACTAGAAAATAATCTTATGCCCGCTCGCCGATCGCGAAAACATTATGCAAACTTTGCAAAAAGGACCTGTACCAAAAAGTTCTCTTATCCCTTGAAGTACAAAACCCGTTCCAGAGATCGCAATGGTCCTATACTTTTACAATAATTCATGTTCTGATAAAAAAATTTAGGTACATGTGGGTTACATGCGGCCATTGACTTTGATGACAGTAGAATGACGCCAAGATCGCTTTAGGCTTTCAAACGATTGTAGAAATTCAAACGTTTTCCCGATATTCCACCATAATCTTCTTGGCAATATAAATCGGCTGCGTGCTCAGGTATAACTCTGTTGACCCTTTTAACAAGTTTTTTTCCCCCCAACGATTTGTGCAGTCTAACGCCAGTAAAAGAAACCAGTGCACAGTGCCTTATTACTAATCCTTACCCTATTTCATTTTAAGTTATCCAAATACTACTTTAATGTAATTTTATCTCGTCTGCTTTAAGATTTCTGAGGGGTAAGTTCATCAATCGTCCTTTGGAGCAGTCGCCGATATAATAGGTATAAGTAAGTACGTAATGTTACTACAAGTTATCACAAACGCTATTTATTGAAAAAACTTGCCAACTTTTAACAATATTTGAACTTATTTTACTGCTAGATTGGCTGAGCTTGGATATTTGCCACCCACTGGCGAGATGAACTACTTGAAAGAGAATCATTTACCATTAAGACTACCGTAAAAACAGTTCTCGTATGTATTCAAGCATAATCATTAGCAGATAACCCTATTTAGCACCGCAAACTACTTCCTCTCGTCGCGTCGTGGCCAATATCCAAGTTGTACCAATTATTTACCACTCCTCATTCGATCAAACAAGTTATTTTAACAAGCGCGTCCAATTAAAAATAATTCAGTTGGTAAAATTTGCAATCATTGCGATACCCAACCGCCATCTTAAATTTCTACAAGTCGACTCGTTAACTCTGCTGAATATTCTTACTTTACAAAACTTACTGACAAAAGCAGCATTTGTTATTATAAACACAGCAGTGATTGAAGAAATTCATTTAAAAACTGCCAAACTGTTAATATGTTACAAGTTTAGCTACAAATTCATCGGTTTAACCGCCACTAAGCTTAATTCTATTACTAAGTATTGATAGATTTAATAATTCATACAGAATGAAACAAATTAAAGTTAACACTTACATTTTGCCGAGACGAGCAAAAATACCAGCCATTTTATCGATAAAACTCAATGAAAACTATTAAGTTCCTTTTAAATGACAGCTGATGCGTTTTTCTCAAATACTTTTATGCAATCAAAATGGCGACCGTCAGATATTTAAACAATAACGATGCCATCTCACAAAAAGAAACTCCCGCCAACAATGCGAATGAAACCCCAGGGTTATTCCAGTAGCACGGATCGCGCCAATACGCTTTATTTTGGATTAGCAATTCTAATAAGTTTACTTTCTGTGATGCAGGAAAGGTTTTTTAGTGAAATACGCCCTAGTTTTCTTCCTTGGACGTAAAGGTTGTAATCACGAAATATTTCGATATTAAGACGGGTAAATCGATTGTGGCAATTATTATATTTTTCCTTTGACAAGTTTCTGCGTACAATCCAAACATGCGTATGTATTTATGTACGTACTTATGAATGCACAATCTAAAGTGAGACCTGTCTTAACCCTTTAAGCGGTCAATTTTTTTACCGAAATGCTTCCAAAAAAGGCATATTATTTGCAGTAGAACAAAATTTTCATAATGAAATATTCCCGCTCTCTCGCTAGGAAGAAAAACCTGGATGAAAAGCATTTCAGTTACATGGACAAGCCAAGCCATCTATTGAAAAATATTAATACTCAATAGTCTCTTCACAATAATGAAATATACGGGCAAATCGGAAGAGGAAAGGAGAAAATATCGATGCCCGTACGCTATACGGGCAAACCAGTTGAGGCCAATTTTGGGTAGCACGTACACTGTACGGGCAAATCGCTTAATGGGTTAAAGACCGCCGCCCCCAACAGACCACCTCCCTAAAGACCATTTATTTTGGGTCCGTCATGTCTGACTGTAAGATCAGTGTTCATTGTACTTCGATTGAAGAACCTCTACTGATCCTCTCCTCCCTGAAAGAACATATCCCAACTTTGAAGATCAAGGGAAAGATTTCTTACCCGGGAAAATCTCAAAACCTCTCCACTCTCTGAAAAGCTAGCTAACAGAAATAGAGCTATGTATGCATCCACCTGACGTCATAATTGTATGAGTTCCACGCAGCGGTGAAAGTTGTGAGCTAGTGTCGCACAAACAACTCTCGAGTCCTGTGGTCAGGGCTTAATATGCGCAGGAGCTCACCGGAGCTTCTGTACTTCTTTTTTCAGAGTCAATTCTACCACATAGTTACGCTGATCCCTGACTCACTGATTCTCTAACAGTTCCGGTCTGAACCACTTTAAAACAAAACTTTTGCCGTCATTCATCCAAACAGATTCAAAAGTCATGGTCAAAAACTGTCATAAAATTCACACCATTTTTACGATCTTATTGAAATTTTTCATAATTGTGTATAAAAATATAGAAAACAATCTGGGCTCCTTTAAAAATCTGAAAATCCACCCGTTCCCTCATTTTTGAGCGATTTTTTGCTCCTTTCAGCTCCATTTTATTTCCGCGTGTCAAAAAAGCGAATCATCCGCGTGACAAAATGACCTTTTAAGAGTGAAAACGACGTCACACAACTGGCCTAAGCATACTGCACTTTAGAACGATGAACCCAGAAATCTAACAGAGTTTTCTGCAACAATATCTCTGAGATGTTTTGTGATGAATGGCTGAAGTTTGTACATCATCCTAGTCAGTAGGGCGCCCAATTTACTAATTGGGATTTTTTTTTTGTACGGGGGCTGTATACATATTTCATAAGTATAACGTTTTGAAAATCAATGAGAGGAATTTTTTCGTAGTGTAATCCTTTTTTCGACGTTTTTTTCAATTAAAATTGCTCTCTTATCCCCAATAGATAAAGTGTTACAGCGTGTTACCAGATTTTTGGAGCACCCTGTCTAGTTATTGTACTTTGCTCCAAATGGCTGGATGTCTCTAAACTGCCTTAAACCGAAATGCATTACAAATTTGGAGTGCTCCCGTAGAACTAACTATGAGTACTACATGCACAGTTTCCGATGGAAACCATCATTTTGTAATAATTTGACAACATATATCCATTCTGTTTCATTTGAAATAGCGGAATACCTCAAAAATACACTTATAACTGTTTAATGCGCAGTGTTCCCGCTCTGGGAACACCCAACTCTGACGTTTTGACTGTTGCCAGTGACGAAGAATAGATTGGATTTCTATAAAAATAGTGGCGGGTGACATAGCTTCACGAGAATCCTTTACTTTTTAGCACGTCCTTTCCCGTCAAAAAAGGGTCACGATTCTTTTTAATAGCACTGACATCTGCTGAAGAATGGAAGAATGCGAGAGCAGCTGGATAGATGGCCCCATACCGAAAAAAGGGCAGCCGTTGCCATCGCTCGACTGAACGACCAGCAAGAGGGCGGACGATCGAAACGTTCATCGCGTGCCACAGATCTAGAGACCCTTTTTTGACACAGCTGGGTGTGCCGCACAGCCAGGGTTAAAGAATGACAGCCCAGGGAGCATAATGCATTGAACTTCTTTTAGGTGCTGCTATAAAAAAAACTCTAAATAGCACTGCGCCATTTTCAATAGAGTGCATTAATGTCCTACAGAGCAGAATGTATAACAGCACAAGTAGATATAACCCAAGGGGGTCGATCCAGGAATTTTTTACAGGATCCCATTTTTGTGAAAACTGTTTATTTTTGTGGATTTCAACATCTATTTCTGTGAATTTTTATAACTGGGGACTGTCGTCTCGATTGTTCCAAAGTACAAAACAAATTAAAATATGTGATTTTTTTGTGTAACATGTATGTAACCTGATTTCCGCTTATAAATCCACCTTAGAAGGATAACACAAGGGGGTGCCCTCCGTGGGGGTCTTTCTAAGGGAGTCTAACCCGTATTTTCCCTAGTTTCGGAGAAAACCACGGAAAACTCCGAACGGTTAGGGTTGACAGCCGCGCGAAGGGACCCGAAACCGGGACCTTCACACTTCGGTCGTCTACCATTTTCAGTGACATAACCACCGTGCCATGGAGGGACATTTAAATAATTGATAAAATGCCACTGAAGGGGTCGTTTTAATCGAATATATTTTTGTGAAGGGCCGTAAAACGGACCCAAACTTCGTCTGCATCGATCCCTATAAACATACTATTTTGTGCAGCACATTAATCTCTATGGAATAACATAAAACGTATTACCAAGATATTTTATTTTTTTCAAGCAGAAAAAAAATCTGCTTGGTTAAACGAATACATTTAGAGTTTGATTGCATGAATGACTACTGTTACTTTTTAATGGCATCATAAAGTTAATATATTTTTAACGATTTTCGGGGACAAGTATACGCAATTAAGTATTGGTGCTTACGTTCTTTTAGCCTTAAAAAATGATAATCTATAAAGACTTACAAACTAATAAGCAACAATTTACGTACAGTTCGATCGTCAAGAGTAAAAGGTCTAACCCCAGCCTAGCCCTTTACTTAATTTTTAAAATCGTGAATTTTAAACATGTTCGCGGCCGAAAACGCAATAGCCCCGAGTGTGAGCTACATTTCCTGCGTCAGTTTTGTGAATAACTCATTAATTTTTCGAGAAACACACAGTTTGAAAAAATTCTGTGAAATTTTAATTATTCGAGATATGAATCATTTATTATTAAAAATTATATTTTATACGTGAAATCACCTCTCTTATAAAGTCAAAATATTCTTTACTACTTGCCCATGGAACACACAAGCTCACTATTTTCGTAACTCGTTATATAATCATAAATAATCATCCAATCCTTTCAGTGATGTTGTACCCAAATTGAACTTCATTTTATACAAGTATTTATTAAAAGTCAACATCCCCCTAAATAAAAACTGAAATAATTTGTAGTCAATTTTTTAAATTAAAATATTTTAATTCATTAGTGACAATTTTCAATTGTTATAGCTATTCGCATCTAACTCTCCAGGTTTATTGGGGGGGGGGCTTTAGCTTCTATAGCTTCCTCCGTGGTTCTGCCTATGCGTGAAATTGACATAAGAAATTTGGCTTGTACTCCTGTCCGACAGTGAATGCGTTTTTAAAAAAGTGCGGTATCCAATTTGAATCTCAGGCCATCTAAGGGTTAAATTGAGGGTGCTGTGAAATCCCAGTCCTGGTCCGGGATGAATTTCGGTACGGGCCCTTGACCACGCAGGGGGTGGGGAGATATTCTCATCCGATCGGAATCCGATAAGATTCCGCAAACGCCACGATAAGAGAAATTCTTTTCACGTTGAAATTTGTCATCGCTACGAGTGCGTTTACCTCTTCTTCAGCTTGTCACAATATTGGCCGAGTTCTCAAATTCCCGGATTCTGAATTGTTAAATTCGTCCACAATGGATTAGACGAAATTGTGTAAATAAGCAAGCTGGAAAATATTTCAACTGACTTACGTATTTTAACATGGGAATGACGGATTTTACTCAAAACTCTGAAATGAATCTTTGTGTAGATAAAAAAAAATTGTCATAGTGACGTCGAAACCCTAAGCTGTCACCTTCGGGTCATAGCTTCCTTTCGAAAATTGACAGTGGTAACGCATGGTTTTGGACAAACGACGTCACTTTTTTACTCGTCCAATGCTAGACCAATCACAATCATTTATTTGTTTGGTAGTCACTTCATTTAAACGCTAATTCTAAATGTATTGCTGCAAGCGCTGGGATAAAACTTTTGGATCTCAACTCCAGCAGCTATGCAAATTCAGCAACGTGTGAATGGCATGTCGTACTGACGTAGTCTTCTTCTGAACCAATCAGATTCATCCTTTGAGTGTTGTTTTAGGAAGTTGTTTGTTTTAGTAATAAGCCTGTCGCGCAATGCGTAGCGTGGATAACAGAGCTTTGATATAGCTAAGAAAAGTGATAGTGTCGTCGTTTTGGTTCCTGCTTTATTTATAAAATTGAGAGGTAAGATTTTTATGCTGTGTGTTTTAGCGATCTTTTCCCATTATTCTATTTTAGAAGATGTGCTAGTCAGTAAATAAATAAATAAGTGATCGAATTCTTGCAGATGTGGGGGGTGAAAGGCAATATCACTTCGTATAATTCATCTAATGTAAATTTTATAATGGATGCCGAGCAATGATCATTTTTATTGGTTCATGTTTAATAGTATGATCTGTGCTTTTTATTCTATTGTTTATTTTTTGAGTGGCACTCAATTGTATGTAGCAGCGTTTCTCAACCTGTCGGGCACGGACCCCAGGGGGCGCAGAGCGTTTGCAGGGGGACGCAAGAGAAACCAAAGAGCAAGGAGTGATGCATGTTTTAAAAAAAATCATCTTATTTATTCTCATTTTTACTCAAAAATAGATCCATTTTCGCTTAAAATGTTCATTGAAACTTTACTGATGACATTTTGCAGAAAATTCCACTCAATGTTCATTGTTAAAGATTAAAAACTGAATGTATGCTGAAAAATGTGAGTGGGAGGGCGACGTTAAAAGGTTGAGAACCGCTGGTATGTAGTATTTATTCGTGTATAGCTTTACCATGCTATTAGTTATTACTATGAATTATTATAGTTAAACAACACTGTTAAAAGGATTTTTGGTCTACATTTTTACTAGCGTAAGACACATAACTAATTTATAAGAGTATATATTTTGTAAAATTTGCTGTTAATAACATCAGATAAATTTAATGTATGTAAAAGAGTACGCTTTACTTGATGATATAGCATAATCGTGATAGTTTTTTTTACTCTCCGAACATGTACCATGTAAGGAAAGTATTGTAATCATGAAAAAAATTCGACTTTCAGATTTTGGTGTATTGACACGTTTTGAGGTTTTCGGAATTAATTTATGCTATTTTTACGAGATGTATGCGTGGGTGTGTGTGTTTGTGAGTGAACAGGATAGCTCCTAAACAGTGTATTCGATTGAACTCAAATTGGGTATGTATGTTATAGATCACCGTCGAAAGACCGGTTTTTTAAAAACATGCATCACTTTTCGCTCTTTAGCGTTTCTCGAGCTACCCCCTAGGGGGCGCGCCCCACTGGTTGGGAAACGCTGGTCCAAACCGGGCATTGGATTGAGCACAAATTGGGTCTGTATAGAAAAGGTCACGGGCACATGAGCTATATATAGATTTTGGTCTGTGTAGAGTTGCTAGTTTGTTTCACGGGATTGCAAAAAATAATTCTTATACATGACGGCCTGTCGACGTAAATCTTTTAAAATGAGCGAGTGTCTAAAGGTTGCATTCGAAGAAGTTCAAGTTGGGTGTGTATATTATAGATCGCCGTCACACAACATGTATAGATTTTGCTGTGTACAGGACTTATAGTTTTTTGGCAGAACAACAAAGGAATAGTCTGTTAAATCATGACCGATGGACAGAAATTCCTGAAAGTGCGTCAGTGTCTATAGGGTGCATTCGATTGAGCTCAAATTGGGTATGTATATTATAGGTCACGGTCTCATGACCTGCATAGATTTTGGTGTGTGTAGAGCTGATAGTTTATTTACAGATTTTCAGAAAGTAATTCTTATATATGTAATGTATAAAAAGGTAATTTGGGTTTTACTAGTTTGGGTATTGGTCAAGCGGGTACTTTCACTGTAAATTTTACTTTCCTGTCATCATAGGCGTAGAGTTATATGGGCCCGTGGGGCTCGAGCCCCCCCAATAAATTGTGAATAGGGGCTGAGCCCACCCAATAATTTACTACTAAATACAGAAAACTCATTTATACTAACATAAAAAAAAAGGATTTCACGCCATTTACAAACATTAAAAAAAAAAACTTTACTTTTAAAAATTTTCTTCTTTTGATTTCAATCAAGATTTAGTATTCATTGTGACGCCACGTAACACACAATGTGACTATAAGCTGCCCTCGCCAGGCTTTGGTTCATTAAAATCAGATTATACAATGTAAAGTATGAAATGAAAAAAAAGTTCAGATGGGTCTAAAATGCACTATGTCATCGAAAATGTTTTTTTTTCCTCCTTTGGATTTTTCACTTTGATTCTATTTTTAACGTATAACATGGTAGGAAGATACTAACATGGATATTTACCTTACGTAGGTGTAGCATTCTATGGACCCATAGAGCTCGAGCGCCTCCAATAATTGACACTTATATATAGTAAGTCATAGCTGCCAACTACTACGGAATAAAATTAACCACTTTTTGTAAACAGTATAATTTTTTAATAATTTTTTTCAAAATAGTAACCAGCTCGCGCGCAGAACAAAAATTTTGCTATTATCTTAAGCCGAAAAATCATGTAGAAGAAGTGGTTGTTATATTCCGTAGTAGTTAGCAGGTATGAGTAAGTTATACGTACGTGAATCAGTGGCGTAGCCAGAAATTTTTCATGGGGGGTTATGACCCCCTAACTTCCCCTGGCTACGCCACTGATGTGAATATATGTGGTTGAGGGGCCCGGCCCCCCAATAATTTTGAAAACTTTACGCTTATGCCTGTCATACTTGCCACGCGCGCTCTGGAGCTATGTTTTATTTATTTTGTTATTTGTCAAACATCAGGCCGTCGATTCTGAGTTCTTTAGATGTACACGTGTCCCCACGCCCTTGTAGCCCCGGATGCGGGTCATGTTGGTAAATGTGTGTGGTTCGATCAGAGATAAGAGAGAGGCGGAGTTATGTCTTCGAAAACCACGAGGTGTGGTAAGCGTAAATACTCCCGCACATCGAAAATCGTCAGACTTCTGCCACTGGAACTGCTTAATGAGTCAACGCTGAATCTTGTACCCGTCTCCCCTCCCTTCTTCTCATTCTAAATTGTAACTTAAATGTAATGTTCAATAAACCATATTACCTGCCTTAACTCTGAAACTTTACTTGAAATATCTGACGTCTCATATATATATATATATATATATTATGGCCTAAGGATGCAAATCATTTAAAGTGAGCTAGTGTAAGGGTGAATTCGATTGACATCGAATTAGGCACGCATATTATAGGTCAGTCTCACATACGGCATAAAGTTTAGGGAGTGTATGCCCTACAGCTTTTTACAGGGCTACAAAAAACTATTCCTATACATTGCGGTCTATAACCATTACGTCCACTAGTGCCTGAACACTCGATACGATTCAGTTGAATGAAATTTATTTAAATGCTTAGTCAATATCAAATGTTCGGAAAATCGAGTGGAGTCACTCCAAATTATTTTTCTTGCGGCTTTTTTATTCCTTATATTTTTTATGCTACCTCAAAACTTAATCTGAAATATTTTTTGTCCATTACGGAAATTCACCGAAGCTGAATAAAAATAATTGTTCGCGTATAGTTTCTTTCCGCATCCCCCAAAATTAAAGCGGTTTCAGCGTACTTAAAGATCGTCGTTAATTTTCCGCAGTCGTTAACTTTGCCCCGCCTTGAGGTGGAGCGTAAAGGGGTTCATGTGATTGGCTAAAAGACCTCCCGTTTCCCTCCGGAGTTGTTATCGCAGTCGGTAACCAAACAACTGGTTCTGCCCAGTTGGCAGCTAACAACCGACGATTTCATGAACCACCGGCGGAGAATTCCACCCTACGTTAGATAAAACGTAAAGATAAACATAGCGTACTTAAAGATAAAGGGCCTCTTGGAATACTGTGTAACTATAGGTCTTATGTGCCTTGCCCTGGTGCAACGCATGTCTTGGGTCAGAAAATGCGGAAGGATATTTCGAGAGCTCGTACTTATGTTAAACTTTCAAAGTCTCCTTCCAGGGCCGGCTTTTGTAGCAAGATGAATACCAGTAACAGTCCGGTCCGGGCCTCTTAGCCTGGGCCATTGCGAAGACTTTTTTGCGGGGTGGGGGTTGGGGGGAAGATGACGATAAACTGACAAGTCAATTTTTACCAACTTGTTCATTTTTTTTACCAACTATATTACCAACTTCTTACTTTTTTCCAAATAGGTTCTCGTACCTTTTGCAAAGTGTACCAGAAATGGAAAGTACATTATATAGCTTTCGTTAATTTTTTTAACCCTTTAACTCGCAGGGAAAAAAAAAATGGAAGAATGCGAGACCAGCTGGACAGATTGCCCAATGCTGAAAAAAGGGCAGCCGTTGCCTTCGCTCGAATTAACGACCAGCAAGATGGCGGACGATCGAAACATTCATCGCGTGCCACAGATCTAGAGACCCTTTTTTGACGACAGCTGGCTGTGCCGCACAGTCAGGTGTCGTCAAAAAAGGGTCTCTAGATTAAAAAGAATCGTGACCATTTTTTGACGGGAAAGGACGTACTAAAAAGTAAAGGATTCACGTGCAGCTATGTCACCCGCCACTATTTTTAATAGAAATCTAATCTATTCTTCGCGACTGGCGACAGTCCAAACGTCCGAGTTGGGTGTTCCCAGAGCGGGAATACTGCGCGTTAAAGGGTTAACTTTTTATACGTTTGCACTGACGGGTGGGTTAATGCAGTTTTGTGTGTGTGTGTAGGTGGGGGAGGGGTAGTTTTACGATTCACATACACATCCATTTTATGGAAGTAAAATAGGATCTTTTACAGTAATTTCTTTTTTCTCGGGCGAGGGCCCTTCCTCCCCCGTTTTATCCGTCCTTGATGGATGATTAATAACTTTTTATAGGTTGTTCATCCCTTGTACATGGCTCGAGAAAATGCATTTTTAATGTCGGTTTCCCCCCACCAGTGGCATAGCGCTTTGAACTGGTAGACGGAAGGTGCCTGGTTCAAAACCAGGCCACGTCCGTCGACCTAACCGTTCGGAGTTTTCCGTGGTTTTCTCCTGTCGCGTAAATACGGGTTAGGACACCTTAGAAAGTCCCGCACGGATGGTAATCGCACCCAAGTCCCAGGCCCCTAGAGTAGATAATGGGCCGAAAAACCAAATTTCCATTCCATCTCGGTTTTCCACGAAAGTGGACATTTTGAGGGTTGGTTCAGTGGTTTTGCTGAAATAGGCAAGCATTAAAAAAATTCCTCCCATTAAGCTTCCAAAATCTTTTTTTTTTTTTTTTTTTTGTACTCTGGCAACGGGTGTAGCGTAACCAGGAGTTGTGCTGACCATCTTGTTGACCTGTGGGGGGGGACTGATTTCCGGCAGTGGAATCGGGTCAAGCGCCCGGTCCCCCCAATCATAAGGGGAACCACCCAATGACCCGTTAAATTTAAAAATTTGCAAATTTTGATTTTAATTTTAAATAACACGGAGAAACTAATTCATGAAAAATAAAATGCATTAATAAGTACTTTGTTACTATTTAAACCTCCAACACTGTAGATAGTTTTTTTTTTTTTTTTTTAGCTAAATGCCTAGTCTCGGGCAATGATTCAGCTCAAACTTAACATTTAGGCTTGGCCTTTGGAATGACGCATGCCCATCGCCAGGCAACCCTAGAGCTCATTTGCAATCGGAACAGACTAAAGCAGAGCCTGATTTCCGGCAGGACGTTCCGGGCAAGTGCCCGGGCCCACCAACAAAAAGAAGCCTCCCCCCCCCCAAAAAAAAAACTGTTCTTTAAGTTTAAAAATTTGTAAATTTTGATTTTAATTTAACATAAAAGACAGAGACTAATTTTATGTAAAATAACAGTATTAATAGATATTACTTCATAGCCCTCACATTCTATCCACACCTTTTTTTTAGTTGAACGTTATAGTCTCGGGCCATTATTCAGCACAAACTTATCATTTTAACGTGGCCTACGTAACATGGTTTGCTGATCGCGGGGAAAGCCTAGAGTTGGTTTTCAATGGGAACTGGTAAAAGTTTGTCTGTATTTGATTATGGCAACGCTGCGCTAGGGTGATCTGCCAAGAATGGGGGTGCCTTGGTAGGACTTTCTTAGGGGTTCTAACGCTTATTCACGTTACGTCTGGAGAAAACCTACCAAAACTCCGTACCGTCAGATAGATCGACAGCCGATCGATGTTACCCAAATCCGGGACCTTCCCATTTCGGCCCGTCTACCCTTTTCTGTAACATAACCACTGAGCCATGGTGAGGTCCGAATTGGTAAAATTAGATGTCTTCTTGAGTGGAGTGAAGTGAAGATATATTTCATTATAAATAAATGCTCTGATATAAGCATTCAAGGCTGTACCTAGGGGGCTTGAACAGGAAGTCGCTCCCCTCCCCCCCAAAATTTAAAATTTTGTTAACAAAATAATAATTAAAACCTTAATGAATCATTAGTGTCTTTTTGTGAAAGATTCGATGTTTTTCACCGTTTGTTCCCCCCTCCCCTCTCCGAAATTTTTGGACCCGAGAATTTTTTCAGTGCACGGCCCTGTAAGGGTTAGGAAAATAGGTACTGAAATGCTGTGGAGCATGTTATTGGAAAAATGGCGCAGTGAAATGAACGGTTGAATATTAAATAATACAACTGAAATATTAGTATCCTTCATAATATTATTATTGTCGATCGAACCCTTTCATCGAACTTTGCATCTTGATTCGGTAATCATTTTTATGTTTGTTATAGCACCCTTTGTAGGGTGAGCTATGAAAATGGCTTTGTGCGGTGTAAAAGAAGGTTTTCAAAAGAGGAGGAAGCTTTTGCCCAGGGCCCCCAACCAGGGCCTGATTACTGAAAAGGTTCGGGAAGCTTGAGCTTCCCCTCACAATTTGAAGGGGGGCCTGAAAATGACTGAAAAACTGCTATAAGAATTCAAAATTTTGTTTTTGAAGTTATTGTACACATTTTTAATGAAGAGAAGTTGTGCTTTTCAGAAGTCTTGATACTTCATATCGCAACATTTATAAATTAGTTGTTTGCGATGTCATTGCCTGGGACACCTGCTGCAGTTGAGAGTTTTTTTCTATTATGGGGAATATTTGGGCAGCAGAGAGGGGTAAACTTTTAATATGTAATGTTAAATATCTTCTAAATGTCAAAATTAATTCTCAACTTCTGTGTTGTGATTTTTATGATGTCATCAAAACAAACAAAGAATTCCTGAAAAAAGCCATGTCTGATGAAAAATAGGACTAAATTAATAAAGTTTACTGTTCCAGTAAGGTAATGTTTTTAGTTATTTGTATTAAAGTAATTTCAAAAATACTGTAAAATCCCGTTACACTATTATGAAGATTAATGAATAAAATATTTTTATGAAAGGAAAATTTGAAATTAATGAATAAAATGTTTTTATCAAAAGAAATCATTAGAACTAATTAAATCAATAACATTTATTTTTTATGAAAGAAAATCATTAAAACTTTAATTTTCCCAAACAAAAAGGGGATGGGGGGGCCCGAAATGAGACTGAGCTTCCCCTCACTTCAGAGGTTAATCGGGCCCTGCCCCCAACTCGGCCAATCGGCCCCTGGATAAAAGGAAATAGCTTCCTAAGTGGGGCCAAGTGAATCCCATCCCACTATCAATAAATGCTCCGATATTTAAACATTAGAAAAATACATTGAAACCACTCCGAGTGGCCATCCCTCTAAACGGCCCATTTTTCATGGCACGGATTTTTCGGCTCATAGACCTAAAGTTAAAATAACCTCTATCAGCGGCCACCCCCACCCTCTAAACGGCCACAGAGTGGGATCGCCCATCTCATTTTTCGAGATATTCTACTCACTTCATGCTGTAATTTTGAGTGGAAAAACTCAAGGCCAGGAGTCTGGCGAAGGTAAGCGTATTTTAAATCCTTTCAATCAAATGCAAAATTAATTTGAGGTTGATTTAATTGAACAGTATGTTTTTGTATAAAAAACATTTTTACAAATGAATTTTTGTGCCTCTCAGGCGCGCATTCCGTCCCTGTCGAGGAATTTTCCGTTATTTGTATTGGCGAGCAAGCTAAACTTTCAACACAAGCGACTTTAGGGAAAACGGGTGAAATGATCGAAAATTCCGAATCGGTTAGAGATCTGTTTTTAAGGTAAAAAACGAACTGAAAAAAAATGGTTGTTTCAGAGACAAGTAAAAACATAAAATAAACGCAAAATGAATCCGTTTTTCAAAAGATATAAGAAAGCATCATATAAAGTACTATTTTCTCTTTAGATAAAATTTAAATTTCATTTTAAACAAGGAATCTGTATAAGACTTTTATATATTACACATTATTGCAATTATCTTATAATAGTAAATAAAACGCTTCAGAGCGGCCACCCCCTCCTCTGAGCGGCCAAATATTCTCGGTACGGTGGGGTCGCCGCTCAGAGAGGTTTCACTGTACATAGAAAAATAGTGCGGAACAGGTTACCTGAAAAATACAGAATGAAATGAGCGACTGAAAAATAATATAATCGAAATATTATTAGCCTATCCAGTGGCGCATCCAGTATTTTAATTTGGGAGTGGGGGGCTGAGGCTACAAGTACTGATGATCTCGATTAGAGTAATAACTCTCTTGTAACGTCAAAATATTCTGTACCACTTGCCCATAGAATACAAGCCCACTGTCAGCGTAACTCGTTACAGAGTCATAAATAATTATCTGATTTTTGATCTGATAAAATATATTAATTCATTGATCAAGATTTTTAATATTTAAAGCTTTCATGATCTAACTCTCCAGCTTTAGGGAGGGGGGGGGGTTCATTCTCCATAGCCACCTCAGTGGGATATCCTATGATCCTATCTAATGTTATTATTATCCAACTGTTGCATTTCCATTTTGAATCTTGATTCAATAATTTCTATGCTGTCATTAGCGATTAGCGCCCTTCTTTGCGTGCTACGATATGAAAGTAACTTTTAACCCTTTAAGGCGCAGTGTTACCTCTCTGGGAACACCGAACTCTGACGTTTTGACTGTTGCCAGTCACGAAGAATTGATTGGATTTCTATCAAAAAGTTGCGGGTGACATAGCTCCACGAAAATCCTTTACTTTTGAGCACGTCATTTCCCGTCAAAAAAGGGTCACGATTATTTTTTATAGCCCTGACATCTGCTGAAAAATGGAAGAATGCGAGAACAGCTGGATAGATTACCCAATGCTGACAAAAGGGCACCCGTTGCCATCACTCGACTTAACTACCAGCAAAAGGGCGGACGATCGAAACGTTCATCGCGTGCCACAGATCGAGAGACCCTTTTTTGACGCAGCTGGCTGTGCGGCACAGCCAGCTGTCGTTAAAAAAAGGTCTCTCGATCTGTAGCAAGCGATGAACGTTTCGATCGTCCGCCCTCTTGCTGGTAGTTAAGTCGAGCGATGGCAACGGCTGCTCTTTTTACAGCATTGGGAAAGGGTAAAAGCCTCAAAGGGTTAAAGGTTTCGTAAGAAGGGGGGGGGATGAAGCTTTTTGCCCTCGGCCCCCTGCAAATCGGTTTCCCCTGGCTAGGCAGCCATAGACTGATTTACGGCGGGGCACTCGGGGCACGTGCCCTGGGCCCCCAAAACTTCCTTTTATGTAATCATAGTAACTACTAAAATTATCTCTCGAGTAATGTTTCCGATTATTTACTTCATTTCATCACAAATATCCAAAATTTTTAATTGAATGTCACTTGTAATGTTAAAAATGATACATTCGATTCGTTAACCGATCCATTCGATAGGACACCTCGGCATGCTCCTCCTCGTATTGTTTCTAAGGTGTGTGGCGACAGTCAATACCCGTAAAAACATTTCAAAACTGAAAAATTCATAAAAGTGGTATTTGTCGTGACATTTTACTGATTTGTAAATGTTTACATAGGGTTCACTTAGGAATGATAATTAGTTTTAACTTAATTTAATTAAGTAATATTCTGCGAAATATTTTCGGACAGGGGGCCCCAACAGTTTCGGCCCCTGTTAGGCACGGTATTGAAGTCCAGCTACTCTCCCACTCGGAGATGCAGCTTCTGGGATGGGTCAGGTCCACGTCGGGTAAGTGTAAAAATAAAGAAACTCATCTTTTTGGGCATGCGAATTCCTCCAAGATGATGATAAGCTTAACCCTTTAAAGCGGAGTGTTCCCGCTCTGGGAATACCCAACTCTGATGTTTCGACTGTTGCCAGTCACGAAGAATAGATCTGATTTCTATAAAATGAGTGGCGGGTGACCTAGCTGCACGAGAATCCTTTACTTTTTAGCACGTCCTTTCCCGTTAAAAGATTATTTTTAACAGCACTGGCATCATCTGAAAAAGGGAAGAATGCGAGAACAGCTGGATAGATTGCCCTATGCTGAAAAAAAGGGCAGCCTTTGCCATCGCTCGACTGAACGACCAGCAAGAGGGCGGACGATCGAAACGTTCATCGCGTGCCACAGATCTAGAGACCCTTGATTGGCAGCTGGCTGTGCGAGCTGTCATCAAAAAAGCGTCTCTAGATGTGGGGCACGCGATGAACGTTTCGATCGTCCGCCTTCTTGCGGGTCGTTCAGTCGAGCGATGGCAAAGGCTGCCCTTTTTTCAGCTTTGGGAAAGGGTTGCGCCTCAGAGGGTTAAAAGTAAAGCACAAGAACGACAGGCAAAACAAAAAGAATGCCCTGCAAGCAGGTGCAAGGGAAGGCGAGGTGGTGACAGAAGGCAGCTGCTTCCGCTTCACACACATAAACAATCGCCACACGAGAAATATTATTTTGCCGTCCGCCCAACCATGCGCAATGGAAGCACTTCATTATGCTTATTTTCTTGGGATGGAATCTCCAAATGTGGGTATGTAGCCTTATTTCGCCATTTTTTATTAAAATCTCAACCGTTAAAATTTTGTTCGGAAACACTGGCCAGTTATTCGTTTAAATACTGCGAAAGCACTTACTTTCGCGAATATTACGTCATTTTCGCGAAAATGAATATATCGGTGATTTCGCCAGCTGAAAATTTCCCGAATTTTATAGGAACTAGCCGCCAACTTCGCAGCCCGATACCTTTACTGTTCTTCATACTCGGTGCAGCGTATGACGCAATTTCTGGACTCATTTCAATGAAAATCACATTCTTTGTTTTAACAGTATTTGTCATTCCATTTATTGAGGTTAGGGATGCTACACATTTTGGGTGTCAAAGCCGATGCTGAAACAGCCCATGGATAAAACGGGCTATAGGCCGATGCGGGGTGACATTTTTGAGAGAGGCGATGAATGCGCCCAGTAATATCCATTCGATATTTTAAAGATGCGAAAAAGTCCGAAAGAGCTTGCTTTATTGCGTATCCATTCTTGTTATTTTGTAATCTAGCTTTCTGCGTGACATAGGTTTGCTCCATTGGACGTCATGGAACTGTTCTGGATAGGGAGACACCTGTCAAATAATGCAGTTCCTTCACTTAGAAAAATAAATAACAACGCTGTATAAAATCTTCGTTTTGCAGTTTGATTTGCACGTAAAAGAAGGACACTTTAATTAACCCAATAAATCTGGAACCTAATCTTACTAGTTTTTTTCCGGGAAGTTTGTACTGTACCTAACACTTCTTTATGACTAGCAAAGATAGAAGTACATTTATTAAAGAACTCCTTTACTTAATAAATCGGTTCTTTTTAAATACAGGTGTATACAATGACATTTTCAAAACACAAATGAATGTTTTATCAAGAAAGAGTGTCATTTTTACTTAATGGATGTCGGATCTGTTTGAATCTGGTATAAATTGAGTTACTTTTGCATGCTGCATGAACAAAAGTTGGTTTCTTTTTTTGTGTGTGTGTGTAACTCTCATAGCATCTGCAATTTCGATTGCCATTGCGGATTGTGGAACTTTATTGAACCCTTTAACGCGCAGTGTTCCCGCTCTGGGAACACCCAACTCTGACGTTTGGACTGTTGCCAGTCACGAAGAATAGATTGGATTTCTGTAAAAATAGTGGCGGGTGACAGAGCTCCGCGAGAATCCTTTACTTTTTAGAACGTCATTTCCTGCCAAAAAAGGGTCACGATTATTTTTAACAGTACTGACATCTGCTGAAAAATGGAACAGCTGGGGAGGTTGCCCAATGCTGAAAAAAGGGCAGCCGTTGCCATCGCTTGACTTAACTACCAGCAAGATAGCGGACGATCGAAACGTTCATCGCGCGCCATCTTGCTGGTAGTTATGTCGAGCGATGGCAACGGCTGCCCTTTTTTCAGCATTGGAAAAGGGTTGCGCCTCAAAGGGTTAACCTCGGTTTACCCCACCAGTTCCATTGCTCATAGCGCTTTGAACTGGTAGACGGAAGGTGCCTGGTTCATAACCAGGTCGCGTCCGTCGACCAAACTGTTCGGAGTTTTCCGTGGTTTTCTCCGAAACTTTGCGTAAATACGGGTTAGGACTCCTTAGAAAGTCCCACACGGAGGGCCATCCCACTCAAGGCTCAGATCCCTAGCGTAGATAATTGGCCGTACCCCACATTTCCATTCCATCTCGGTTTCCCACGAAAGCTGACGTTTTGAGGGTTGGTTGAGTGGTTTTGCTGGAATAGGCAAACATAAAACAAAATGCCTCCCATTAAGCTTCCAAAATCTTTTTTTTGATGCTCTGGCAACGGGTGTAGCGTAACCAGGAGTTGTGCTGGCCATCTTGTTGGCCTGGGGAAAGGGACTGATTTTCTGCAGGTGAATCGGGTCAAGCGCCGGCTCCCAACAATAAGGGGAGCCACCCAATGACCGTTTAAATTTAACGCGCAGTGTTCCCGCTCTAGGAACGCCAAACTCTGACGTTTCGACTGTTGCCAGTCACGAAGAATAGATTGGATTTCTATAAAAATAGTTGCTGGTGACATAGCTCCACGAGAATCCTTCACTTTTTAGCACGTCATTTCCCGTAAAAAAAAAATGGTGACGATTCTTTTTAACAGCACTGACATCTGCTGAAAAATGGAGGAATGCGAGAACGGCTGGATAGATGGCCCCATGCTGAAAAAGGGGCAGCCGTTGCCATCGCTCGACTTAACGACCAGCAAGAGGGCGCACGATCGAAACGTTCATTACGTGCCATAGATCTAGAGACTCTTTTTCGACGACAGCTGGCTGTGCGGCACAGCCAGCTGTCGTCACAAAGAGGTCTCTAGATCTGTGGCACGCGATGAACGTTCCGATCGTACGCCCTCTTGCAGGTAGTGAAGTCGAGCGATGGCAACGGCTGCCCTTTTTTCAGCATTGGGAAAGGGTTGCGCCTCAAAGGGTTAAATTCTCGCTCATTCAAAAAATTTCTTTATAAAGTAGTCGTTAAAATTTGTTATTATTGCAGGTGAACAGCACTCTCCCCCCCTCCCAAAGGAGAATCTAAGTCAAGATCTGTCGGTGAACTCGTCCGAACATCCTATAAAACATGGCATGCCAGCTACCGTCCCAGCGTGACTCCTGCGGGCCAGTCTGCTAAAAATCGTCATCCTGGTTGCATCAAGAACTGCGAGGCGAGACCTGTAAGTCCACCCCCTCTCGTCACTCCGTTTAGCGGAGGTCACGTGGCCTTAAAGGCAGGAGGGGGTGTTTATGTTACTTTTATGTCCCTGCCGCTATAAAGGGATATAAGTTTTTTCTCTCTTTTGCGAAACTTCAAAACTTAGATAAAAAGAGAATTTTTCTTTGGGTAGAAATACCCCCCAAGTAGCTTAATCGAAAAATAGTTTTAGGTAAACTGTAACTAGTCTGAGGTAGAGTTAATCGGAGGGAAGTCGGAACCAAGTTCACATAGAGAAAACTACTCATCCTGTATAAGTTCTCCTTTGTACAATAAGCTGCTTAGAACATAAGCGTAGAGTTTTATCAATTATTAGAGTTGCAGAGTTCTCAGCGAGGCACTTCGTAATGGGGAGGTTTGATACATCGGCAATTTTTCTAAATGGATGGCCAGTAGCACATCCAATGCAGGCGTAGTCCGTTTTACTTTCAGAAGCATTTACCAGAGGTGGTGATGTGAAACAGTCGATCCTGAAGATTGAATAGGAAAGTAAATTTTTATCTTGCAATCGATTTTTTTTTTATCACTTCCATTCGTGGTATGCCTTCGAAATCGATCATAGTGGTGGGTTTTTGGTGGCAATACCATGCAATTCAATGTTGGGCGAAATATAAGCTTGTATACTACGTTTTCGTCAGCGGTTCGGCATTTCTCGAAGGCAATCTGGGTATGAGCGCCAATTTTGTTCAGGGCCTCGTTATCGCATGGGCAAATCGTGTGTTTGCCCAGGGCCCGCAATTTCAAATGCTGTTCTGAAATATTCTTTTTTATATCAAAAATTTACGAAAAATAAAACGAATTTCATAGACGGGGGGGGTGCTTATGGATCATAATCGGGCCCTGCTCTTGTAGTGCTGCAGTAACCTTGTACTGTAGAGTAGACCAGCAACCGGACTCTTATCTAGTGTTGATATTTTTTTTTTTTTTTTTTTTTTTTGCCTTCCTGCAACCCGCAAAAAAAAAAGTTTTTAGAAATTGGCTTCTGTAGGCAATTAAATGTGGAATCGTGGGGCTGTTACTCATTCTCCTTTGGAAGACTATGACGTGGTCAAGTTTTCAGATTGTGTTGCACTTAGAAAAGGATGTCATAACTGTGTGTTTTCCTTTTTTGTACCAGTAGTGGCGCCAGACCGAGCGGATAGTTATGTTCCGTACAGTATGACATGTATATCTACTATATACATGGTTGCTATTTTGACTATTAGCATTCATTTAATGTAGTAGTTAATATTAATAACTTTGCTCAGTATAAAATGCCTGAAAAATAATGATCCATCTATTGGGTCATCGTTATATTTTTTTAAAATTCTGGAGTTTTCGAATTTTGACTCCTCAACTATGGGCCGGGCCGGTACGTGGTGTTTGTTTCAAATTTTTACGGGCTCGAACCGGGCCTACCAATTTAAGAATCGTCGGGTTCGGGACTCAGTTTTTAAGTCCGTGCAGGTCTCTACTGTACAGTTCACTTAGAACAGCTTTTTAAGAAAAAATATTGACCAGGTGTTTCAAAAATAGCTGCTAAGGCTATTCTCTTTTTTTTTTAATCGAGGGGCTTTATGCATATCGAAATAAATTTTTATATGGTGCCTCCTTCCTATCCATTAGAAAAATGTAGCTCTTTCTCTGGGAAAGTATTTTTTAAAAAATCTCATGTCTAAGTGCAATGAGTTAACGAGATATTTTTTATGTTAAAAATGAAAACTTTGTTTGCTGTGTTCTCGCCCATTTTCAGGCGAAAAAAAAAATATTTATTTGGGAAGCGCTACGAGTTGATGGAAGCTAAATGGTGTTCCTTTTATTGGGAAACGACAATGATACGCGTTCTAAAACTTGAAATGAAGAGGAGCCATTTTAGCTGAACCGATAGTTATAACGTCATGAAATAATTGGTAGTTTAGTCTTTTAAGGGTTCGTCCAGTCATCACGTCAGGCTTCTAGAGAAGGAATTTGAAAGTGGCAAAGCAAAGGTGCGGGTTAGCTTTCACTAGAAACTGCCCAACGTGCATTCTAGGTGAATTCTAGCTAAAATAGGATTTCCAGAAGTGATATGTCGGAGAACATTGACATACATTAACCTTTTACAGGTCAAATTCGGATGCAGGCCTATTTTAAATTAGTTTTTTCGCATATTTTGTCTTCTAATGCGTTGGTTAAAGAATATTAGTCATTTAAATGGGAAATATTAGTCATTTGAGAAAAATTGCATACAACTTTAACTGTGTTCTTTGCCAATTGGAAACATTAGTTATTTCTGACTACTTTTAGGGGGTATACTTTTATGGGTAGTTTAAATAATTTGTGAAATAATAAGAATTAATTAAGGATTTACTTTTAAATTTAAGTAATGATATGAATTAAGTTCGAAAGGCAGGGGGTGTATCAAGATAGCTCTGTATTTGGTATTGTTCACTGACAATCGTGTAGAATACTTAGTCTAAATGTGCTGGTAAGTCAAAGTTCTATCAGAAATTCTATGGGGCATTTTGAAATACTCTACAGGCACATGAGCTATATTTTGAATCGTTATTTTTCTAGTATTTTAGCTTTCATGTACATGACGGATAAAGGGTGGCTAATATTACCTTATGGGATGTTCATTGCTTTTCTTATACTTTACGGATAGTCATTTATGTATGTACGAAGGTAGATGAGCAGCAAAACTTCTTAAGAGTGAAGTTAATAGTTTAACTGGAATGACTCTCCGCATTTCTTAATGTTAATCGGTCAGGTGCTTTTGAATAATGATGTAAATTTTTTTTTTTTTTTATACATTTCTTTATTAGTTTGTCGTAGTCATGTGCACTTAGTTTTATTTGTGTAAATGCATGAATGGGAATATGTTAAGAGAGGTTTGTGCTTTATATGTATATTTATGTATGCTAATCCAGTGTACATGTGTGTCGATCGCGTGTTTGGGTACGTGTGCCTACGTACTTTTGGAAGTAGGAGTATGTGTGAAAGTGTGTATGTTTGAGGGTGCATTCGAATGTATAAATGCCTGTATGCATTGTCGTACGTATGTTTGATTGTGTGTGCGTGTAAATGCTTGTGTACGGAGTGCGTGCCCGCTTGTTCTAAGGAGTGAGCCTACATATGCGTGTGTATGAGTGTGTACAAGAATTCGTGAATGTACATACTATTTGCACTTTTACATGTATGAAGTGTATGCGTATGAATGCTTGTATCTAAAGCGTGAGCGTATGTGGTGTGTGAGTGTATTTGCTTGCATGAATGTTTGTAATGCATGAGTATCCGTGTATATGTGTCCTGTGAGTGTAAATCTAGATGGATAATCGGTGTGTGTATATATGCTTGCATGGGTGTTTGTAACCTGTAAATACATGTGTATGTATTTATGTTTGTGTAAATGCTTGAAATGCGCCTATGCATATGGATATCTGAGTGTATCTATCGGTGCTCGTATAAATGTACAGGTGTATCTGTGTATATATTTGTACGAATGTTTGTGATGCATGAATGTATAGGTGTATCTATGTACATATTAGTATGAATGCTTGTGACGTATGAATGTATGACGTATGAATGCTTGTGACGTATGAATGTATGTAGTATGAATGCTTGTGACGTATGAATGTATGACGTATGAATGCTTGTGACGTATGAATGTATGACGTATGAATGCTTGTGACGTATGAATGTATGACGTATGAATGCTTGTGACGTATGAATGTATGACGTGTGAATGCGTGTGACGTATTAATGCGTGTGATGTATGAATGTATGACGTATGAATGCGTGTGACGTATGAATGTATGACGTATGAATGCGAGTGACGTATGAATGCGTGTGACGTATGAATGCGAGTGACGTATGAATGCGTGTGACGTATGAATGCGAGTGACGTATGAATGTATGACGTATGAATGCGTGTGACGTATGAATGCATGTGACGTATGAATGAGTGTGATGTATGAATGTATGACGTATGAATGCGTGTGATGTATGAATGTATGACGTATGAATGAGTGTGATGTATGAATGTATGACGTATGAATGCGTGTGACGTATGAATGCATGTGACGTATGAATGCGTGTGACGTATGAATGCATGTGACGTATGAATGTATGACGTATGAATGCGTGTGATGTATGAATGTATGACGTATGAATGCGTGTGACGTATGAATGCGTGTAATGTATGAATGCATGACGTATGAATGAATGAAAGGATCGAAGGAACAGTAAGGCGAAAGGAAGACTAGCCATGCAACGCACAACATGGAACCGCTGTTCTGGAGCGTGCGGGGTGCTGCAAGACCCGGATCCAGTCCTTCTGCCGAGCCCAGGGTGCAGGAGTGTCACGTGACCGCAGGCGGTCCCGCATTCGAAGGAGGTAAGTGAATCTACGGGGCCGCTTAATGTAGCATTGCAGAGCTCGCTGCTCGGACTTGCGTCATGTTAAGGCGAATGCTCGAGATTTTGTACTTCTTCAGGCGACTCAATCATGTGATGGTTAAAAATGACTTCTGTTTAGAGAAAAACTTTTAAGAGAGGGTCTCATTTGCGTATACAGTTCTATGTCCCACTAATCTTCTACTATACTTTTTGTTAAAAGCTTTTTTGTCAAAAGTAGTAGCCAGAGCTGGGGCCCTACCACGGTGTTATTCGAAGAGTGTAAGTGACGGATGGTTCTTGCAGACGGATAATCAAATTCTTCGGATAAATAGCCGCGACCCTCCATTGGGTGCTACCACTCGTATAGCGTATAAAAGAAGTGAGGATTTTAGAACGTGCTCTGACGCTTCCGACACTCTCGAGTAACATGAGACGCATTAACCCATCGAAATACACTTGCTTTCTACCATTTCTCAAACGAGGGCATTGTATTCAGAATTTCGGAGGGGTGGAGCGCATCGATCCATGAAGGGGTTCTTTTGTGAAGGTTAGTGTAACTCGAGCTTGCCGAGGAAGGGGGGGAACCTTTTGTTGAAGTGCCTAACACTCCATGATACACACAATAAAATATCCATCCATCTTCCACTCTCCGGTATCGGAATGCAAATTTTCGGCATCATCTGTTAAGTCGGAAAAATAAAACAGTATTATTTCCGACACGTGAACGATTACGACAGGCTCGTGGTAGCACACGTCGGATGTTTCTCGGATTGTGACGTCATGAGACGAGAAAGCTTGATTCATCCGCTGCGGAAAGCTATGCGATAATGTCGTGGTAAGGCCCCTGGTAGATTATTGCAAGTTAGAGCGCGAACAGGTTTTGAATACATGTTTCAACTGGAATAAAAAATATACAGTTCGGACCTTCCACGTAATGCAAGTGTTGCAGCATTAAATAGAGCATAAACTGATTTAATTTATCATGCCAAAATCTTTGCCTAAAAGTAAAGAAAATGCCAAAAAATAGAACAGCGAAGTTTCGCACAATCCAAAAATTGTTTCTTCAATTAACGGAAATTTGACTTTCAGCAGTGCTGCAAAATATCTCCGTTGTTTGAGGGATACCCCCCCCCCCCTCGTTTTTTTTTCTCTTGTTAATTGAAGAAACTTCAGATTCACGAAATTTTTTCCTCTTCTTGAAAGTTTCGAGAAGAATTAAAGGAATTACGACGTTTCCCAAGAGTACGGAAATCATTCGTTGAGAAATGGGGAATAAATTACTGTGTAAAGACTCCCTTTCAGAAATTATTTCCTTGGGTTCATGGAAATTTTTTTGGCAGCAGACTCGCCGAAAATCTCCGTTAGTGGACGTACATATGAATTTATTTTTTTATCCTCTCAGTTGAAAAAAATTTCTTCAGATTCATCGAATTTTTTCTTTTTCCTGCTTTTCAGATTTCGGGAAGAAAAATTCAATTAAATGTTACTTTTCTATAGACTATGGAAATGACTCGTTGAAAAATGAGTGCATAAAGATCCATTTTTGTCAGAGGTGCAATGGATTGTTGAATTAAACTCCACAAAAAAATGTTTTTGGTAAAGAAATAGAAATAAAATGCGCATATTTAATTTAAAAAAACACACTTACCACTTCATAAGTCTTGTTTTTACGTAAGCTGTTGAATTCTCCGCTGGGTTCCAGCGGAGCAGCTTCGGTCTATGAATTGCTTGCATAGTTTTAATGACGTGAGCGAACCGGTTAAACTCAAGTTTTGTAAGGTATTCAAGTGCGCTCGAGGGGTGCGATGTCGCCCCTTCACACACTTGTATCCGCCCCTGTGAAAAACGGCTTTAAATTAAGCATAAAAGAAAATAATCTGATTTTAGCACCTACGAAGTTAATATATGAAAAATTTCTGCACGGTTAGTGACACTGGTGAGTATAACAGAATGATCAGTGATTAACGAGTCTTTGTAGGATTATTCAAATTTTAGCATTTTCGAAAAAAAAAAAAAAGGGGGAGGGGTACGTTTTGTTATTCGTTTTTACTCTCCTTTCACGAATAATTTTGATTTCCACATAAAATACATTTCAGATTAATATTATGCATGACAATTTTTTACTACTGTATTCCTATTTTTCAAAAAATATATCGGATTTCTTTTATTTAACACTGATCGCAGAAAATGACTTATCACTGCCGTCATCAGTCTACATTATAGAATGCGATAGGAACGACCTGGTGCTGATGCGCCAAGTGCTTAGATATGGAATGAATTACAAAAGTGTTACAGTCCTTAATCGGTATTATTTCCGAGGCCTGCTTATCCTTGGTGTCAAAATATCGTAGGAAAACAATATTAATAACAAAATAATAGTAATCACCTTATAAATAAAACCTGAGGATGTAACGTCTCCGGGTTGAACCACTCCAAAACAAAACTTTTGCAGCCATTGCTCCCGTATAGTGAACAATTCATGCTCAAGAACCATCATAAATTCCACGCCGTTGGTGCGATCGGCTTGAGAATTTTCATGATTATGTATAGAACATACAGAAAAAAATCTCCACTACTTTAGAAATCTGATAGTCTTCACGTTACCTGGGCAATTCCATATGGACGCGACCATTAAAAAAAATATTTTTAAATAAATTGCGTGAGAAATTGTTCCGAATCGTTGTAGCTGTGTTGGCAACAGTTTATTTTGCATACAAGTTTCTTTTTGCCAGAATGGCAACACTTCAAAGTGTGACATCTATAGCAATCAAAACCAGAGTACTTTTAAAGCGCCTGTAAGTTCATTTTCTGTTGTTTTCATGTTTATGTATTTAAGTTTTTCTTAGTCTACGAACGCTAGAAATGATTTCGTCGGATAGTTGAATTGAACTACTAAAGTGACAACAATCGATTTTAATATTACGGTATCTATAATGTTAAAAATATACTATAGAGTTATTTATTTGTGTTTTGGCAAGCCCACAGGGGAGACATCCGCATATGGGGACTTGCTATGCTTGGAGGACTTTTTAAGGGGTACTAACGGCTGCCTGGTTAGCACTAATTTTAACATATTCAATAGTTTATGATTTGATGATAATAATACTACTAAAAAGACAATTATTTTTTATTTTCAATAAAACTGCATGAGAACTATTTACCTAAAGGGGAATGCCTCGGGTGGTGGACACGTTTCAAGGGCTTCTAATGAGTATTCGCGTTATATCTGGAGAAAACTGACCAAAACTCTAGACCGACAGCCGCGCGGTAGGCCCGAACAAGGGACGTACTCTTCATCCGTCCACCATGCTCAATATCTTATCTTTACGGCCAGAGTGGAGCCAATTATTCATTTTAAATGGGCAAGTTGTATTGAACATACTATTCATTAATATAAACAGGAATTGTTTTTATGCCAGGTGATTGCTTTTTGTAATATGTAAAAAGCAATCTGAGTATATTGTAAAATTCCTTTGATGGAAAGTGATCTCTAATCTCTAGATCTCTAATCTAGTGATCTCTAATGGTCTCAATTCATCTACTGATGAATCGAGGCAATTTTTTTCTCTATTACGATACGTATTCGAATTTTACTCCGTGCACAATTTTTTAAGCTAAGAAGCTCAAGAATCAATACTACGAAGTTCTATAAAGCAAAGTTGAGACTATTCATTTTATATTTAGGTCAGCTATTCTGGTGCAAATATTAAGGTTAGGAGTGAAACAATTTGACTGCACTGATCGAATAAACTTCTGTCAATAACGATTGTTAGGATTGAGCGATCACCTCATTGGTAAAGAGGCGTATTTTACTAATTGCGAATATTTTTTTTTTCGTACAGGCGTCGTATACAAATTCAAGAAGTGTCACCTTTTGGAAATGGACGCGAGGAACTTTTTCATGACGTAGTCCTACTTTCACATCTTATGTTGAACATTTTTGTTTACAATGGACATTGCAAGCTACAACCTCTAAAAGAGAACGCATTAAAACGTGTTACCAACTTTTTGAGACTGTATGTTATCATTTAAAAATAAGTACTTAAATGTTCAGTGACTAGTCAGTTTACCTTATGTATTATTTAAGGCTGTTCTTCGAAGAAAAAAAACTCTGTTTTTAGTTTTGGTACACAAATCGAAATAAACTAGTAGCACCATGGTCTCCAAAAAAATCCAGATAGTTCTTCATAAGCTGCTTTACACACTGTAATAAGCGAAAAAGCTGTGCCTTTTGTGAAATTTTCAGGAAATATTTTTAAACATGGATCTGAAGTACAGGAATTTTCGAAGAGTGACACGTTTTGCGAAAATTTCCGATTTTTAAGAATTTTTTCTAAAAGTTTTGAAACAGATACAGGTTTATCGTTTCTTTCAGTATGTAGTACAGCTTGTAAAGAGACAGTTTCAAAAATTTGAAGTGCCTGACATAATTAGTTTATTTGTACTTAGGTACCAAAATCACAAGATTTTTTTCGAACTACACCGTTAATCAATCACAAAATATTAATAAAAACTATCCATCAGAGACTCCTGGTTAATAGCAGAAGTTGAGTGATGTTCGCTTATCGTATCGCTTATCTGCTACAGTGCCAACCACTGAGGATGCACATGGAGTGTGCATGACCGATACTGACCCAGCCCCATGTTGAGAAGGGCGCCAAAATCAGTTAACAGAGAGCCGAAATCGAATGCCTGCCCACGGGCACCAAAAAGAGATCGTAATACATTCATTCTGAACCATTGATTCCCAAACTAATAAACGGCGTTGTTTCTTACGCCCCTCTGGCAACCCCGGAGCGGTGGCAGATCCCTCCTATAGAATGGCGATGGGCGGAAGGGGACGGCTTCCATTTGAATGAGACCCAGTGGGAGAAAGTCCTACTTTGCTCGAGGTCCCCTCATTTTCACCCCATTCCAAGATGAGGGATTTATTAGCACATGAAATCGGCACTCCCAGAGGTGCCTTTTTGAACATGACACGGGAGCCACTGCGGATTGGACGTGCACCCGCTCCCATTAGCGAGCACGATCCCACATCACTACGGACACTGACCAAGCCGGATGTTGCTTCCTTTTCAGTGTTCTTACGGGAGCGGAGTTTAGCCACTAGGCCACTGCAGGACACTAATAAGCGGTACATAGTTCTAACATCTGAAGTTGAGAGCAAATTCATGTTCCCGCTAATGGTTTTATGGGCGGGACCAGCATATTCAGTTGCATTTCGCATTTGCCAATTTGGTGATGGCTAAAAATCTCTCCAGAGCGTTGAAAACGCTGGTTTCTTTTTTTCTTCCATTTATTTTTAGGTTTAATCACTTGTTTTTCCTGATAGGAAATCCGAGCTCTTAACTTGTTTTCCAGAGGGACTGAAGCAAAAATTTGCCGCTTATCTACCCATTTTCGTAAGGTTTCTGCCACGGTGGTCGAATCTTGGAAACTTCCACCAGGTCGCAGTTTGACGTCATTAAAATGACTGTGGTCGGTCATTGGTCCAACTGTCTAGACTTCTCCGAGATTTACGCAAATCACGATACAGGACGTCCACCGTCAGAATGACTTTGTGCGTGCGTCATGCTTTTACAACTGGATAGTTGTGAAAGTTTATGAAACATTTGATGCATAACAACTACGACTAAAAAAAAAAAAAATTGAAACAATGTCATATATAGTTCATTGGTGCCATTGTCCCTTGTATCTCGAAACACACCTACATTACCAAACTGGAAGTTTAGTTATGCAATTCAATAATGATTATAACTGGCAAACCCTATTTAAAAATGCAACGAAGACTTTCGACGCAAATCATGTCCACAAATTCTGTTATAAAAAAATTTC
>JAWZYV010002409.1:0-16332 GCA_038373885.1 Cheiracanthium punctorium
TAACGCGAAGGGTTTTGGAACACATTCCTCGCGTAAGTGAACATTCCGCTATACCAAAGCATAAGAATAATCTAAATACATGATTTATTTTGAGAGTTATAGTGCCGGATAAGTATTCAGGTCAGTTAACCATATTACCGCTGTTCACATACAAGCTGCTTGTTCTTGTGTAAAATCTGCCCTTCTAGTTTGGGAACCCTTAAATCAGAATTTTTAAAAAAATGAAAAGAAAAGAAAGCAGTGTGTTAAATACATATTTCTTTTACTATCATGGAGTTTTCAGTAGGTATATTTGTTTAAAAAATGTAGTTCTAAAATTCTGATGAACTTCACAATGAACAGATTTACGTTAAAACTCTTCCTATAGAATATTTATCCTATACAAAATATGCTGTCAGAGAAACTTTATAGAATTCAATTCTTCGACTTTCTTTGTGCCATTCAGTATGCCATTTCTTTGTTTCCGTCTCTCCTACTAAAAACTTCAAAACTGAAAACTGACGCATAATACTGTACCAAATATAGGAAAAATATCATGTAGATACTGTTTAAAAATCATTATGTACAATTATATATACAACTGATGATTCCAATTAAGAGCCAGTGTAAAGTATCGGCTTACTTATACCAAAATATCAAAAACATTTTTAATCGATTAATGATTGTTTGCACATCTTCGATGCATAGAACATTATTACAAAAGAACTGCAAACATGTACAACATTATGATGTACATCATGGACACGGCAACAACAACAACAACATTATGATAACAGAATCAATTTTAAGTTCATGGTTTGATATTTGCAAGTACTACTTTACAAAATGCTTTACTGTTAGTTTGTCTTGGAAGTCCGAAAAGTCTTGATAAAATTTGAAACCTTCCTCTGAATTTATAAGCTGTAAAGGAAATTCAATATTTGTTATGAGGGGAGAAAATTGATAACATTTTTGCAGAAATACTCTGCTAATTCCTGGGTTCGTCGTTCTAAAGTCCAGTTGGTGTAGAAAGTTCTAGAAAAGAGTCCACTTATCAGGATGGAACACAAACTTTATTGCTTCTAGAATTTCGCCGAACAATCAGCTGCACAAAATTCACAGGTACTAACGGCCAGTAATCGTTTATAACAGTCTACTCAGTACCGAAGCGTTCACAAATTCTCACACAAAATAAAACACTTCCACACAGTGGCGTATGCAGACTTCCTTCAAGGCGGGGGGGGGGGTTATAGACATAAATTTGTGTTAAAATGCGTAATATTTAAGCTAAAAATTGAAAATTTATGGACATTTTGTTAAAAAATTTTTGAAAAGGGGTGGGGGTTGAACGCCCAAACCTCCCCCCCTTGCGTACGCCACTGCTTTTACAAGCAATAATCGGTGGATATATGCAAGGGATATCGTTCACAATCCCTTAAGACACAGCAATGAAGAATTTACACGCAACACTTAAAAACCAGCTTCAAAAAGTCACGCTTCTATAGCACATCTATTACGTCAATACAAAGTGTAACACAGCATAACTCGACAAGAGCTCAATGAACGCTGACTGAACTGGACAACCAGCTTCCCTTTTACAGATGACGCAGAAGCTATTAGAAATTTCCCGAAGGTTCCCCTTAAAGGGCGAATTTTGATTACGTCATAGGAATATAGCTGAATCATTAGGCTATTATGTGATTTTAATGCAGAAAAACTAACTTTGGAAATAGCCCCATAGTGAAAATAGCGGCAAATGACCAAAATGTCACCAAGCTCGGCGACTTTTGGCGATATACCGACAAATTTGGCGCCAAAAATAAGTCCCCAAAAGTGAAATTACCAAAGGTCTAGAACCAATATTTCTCGAGATTTCTAGAAACTGCATACAAATCAAAGGGGAAACCAAAACTTCCGTATCTCCCGCTCTAGTTGACCGATTTTGATGCAACGAAATGCTATTTGATGCGTAGAATAGGAATTTTGAACTATTTTAAACACCAGAACAGCGGATTGCCCCGAAAATTCGTAACAATATCTAAAGCCTCAACGTATTCGGGGCTTCAGAGATAAGGAAACTGGGCTATCTAGTGTGCAATATCATAGCTTGGTCCCTTCTGAAATAATAATTTTGATCTATTCTTAAGGTCTTGCTTAATTAAATAATGTTCTGAAATACTAAATTTTTAAGTAAAATTAATTTCTTTCTGCACACAAATTTATAAACACATTTTAACCACTGATATCAGTCAGAGTGTAGAGTATTAATGACACGCAAATTGCTGTTTCAAAATTAAGTTTCTCAGAAGAAAAATGGCAACTTTAAAGCGGACAAATCTTTAACTATAAAAGTGATGAAATAAAAGCTACAGCGCCTTAAAATTCTATTCTGTCTAGCCATATAAATAATGTTGGAGACCCTTTGGAACAGGGCTATGAAAAAATCTTCTTCGGAGATTCTACTAAATCCCTAAGCAAGGGAATTTATTTTATATAAGAGGGAAGCAATTTAGTTCTGGAATAACCGAAGCGATTCCGGATGTCAAAATAGCTGGAGATATACTAAACTTTCCAGAAAAAAAGAAAGATGAATTATGGGGGAGAAAAATTAGCTGTACAGGGTGTCCCAAAAAGGTAGTAATGGGCTTTAATTCTTCATCTATTAGAGATAAGTGGGCAATGTAAATTGAAAAAATGTTCAAATGTCGAAAATAAGACTCCATTAACCCTTTAACGCGCAGTGTTCCCGCTCTGGAAACACCAAACTCTGACGTTTTGACTGCTGCCAGTCACGAAGAATAGATTTGATTTCTATAAAAATAGTTGCGGGTGACATAGCTCCACGAGAATCCTTTACTTTTAAGCACGTCATTTCCCGTAAAAAAATTGTCACGATTATTTTTAACAGCACTGACATCTGCTGAAAACTGGAAGAATGCGAGAACAGATGGATAGATTGCCCAATGCTGAAAAAAAGGCAGCCGTTGCCATCGATCGACTTAACTACCTGTAAGATGTCGGACGATCGAAACGCGTGCCACAGATCTAGAGACCCTTTTTTGACGACAGCAGGCTGTGCCGGCACAGCCAGCTGTCGCCAGCATTGGGAAAGTGTTGCGCCGCAAAGGGTTAAGAAAAAGTTTCTCTCTTACAAAAAGTTACACTTTTTAAATTTGTATATGCCCCCCCCCCGTACAAAAATATCCAAACTAGTAAAATATGCCCCATACACTAATGGGGGGGATGTACAAAATTTCAGCTTTCCATCATATAACGTCTCAGAGGTTTCTTTAAAGAAAGATGATCGGGGCTTGAAGAGTTACATGATTTTGAATATAAACGTTTATTGATAAAATGGATTCGTTTGTTTGTTTGTGGGATTACGCCCGATTATCTACTCGAGAAAACTAGGTCGAAGGAGGAGAGATTGCCCTCCGTGGAGGTCTTCCTAAGGGGTCCTAACCCGTATTTACGCGAAATTTAGGAGAAAGCCAAAGAAAACTCCGAATGGCTAGGTCGACGGACGCGACCTGGGTTTGAACGCGGCACTTTCTGTCTCCCAGTTGAGGGTGCAATGCGCTCAGCCTCTGGTCGGACTTGCTGGAGAGGAAAAATAATATTTTCTTGTAAATTTCTGAGCATCATTTTTTTTCAGCAGACTTTCATCTTCTTGCATCAAGTAATTAAGTAACTCCTCGTGTATTGATGCGACACCATGATTCAATTTTGTATTAGTTACATGATTTCCTCCATCACTTCACCCCACTGTTTCCGACTGGATGACACTGAACATGGTGGATGGCTGAAGTGTGAAGTTCCTGGGTTCTGGCCTACCACGCGGCTGTCGAACGAACGGCCTTGAATTTCGGGCAGTTTTCTCCAGATGTAACGTGAACATGCGTTAGAAATGTCCGAAAAGTCCTCCACAAAAAATAGGATCTTCATCTTCTTTTCTTTTATTTCTTCTGAACCGCATGCTTCGTAACATTTCAAATCTTCGTTAATTCATAGTTGCACTGCAGTTTTCAGAACAGTCTCACTTTCTCAAATCTTCTAAGATTTTTCCTTGCGGTACACCCTCCAAAAAAAGTATTCGAGCAAGTGAGGCATTTCCTACGTTGGTTTCGTATATTAAAAATTACTTATCATAGAATATGAATTAGGCTATGTATAAATATGAATTTCCATATTTCTGTCAGGTTGTGCGTTTTTCAAAAACTCAATTATTATTCGCAAATCTAAAATAGGAAATTTCTCTCTTGCTCGAATACTTTTTTTGGAGGGTGTGCAGTATTACTATCGTCGACTTCTGTAGGAATTTCATCTTCTTCATTTGATAAAATTGCCCTCCATGATTTTTTTAACCGTGGTGCTTTGAACCAAATCCCTTGCATCATGAACATAATAAATTGGGACCGTCCCGGATAAGCCGCAACCTGGATAATCCGATCCCGGTTAATCGAGTCTTCTGTATAGTGAAATATGAATTAGGTTATGAGTAATTAAACTTTTTTTTCTGTCCAGTTGTGTGTTTTTCAAAAACTAATGAAATATTTGCAAACCTTAAATAGGAGCTCTCGCTTACACTCGAATACTTTTTTGAGAGAGTGTATGTATGGTTTATTTCTAGACGTCAACGTGTACATAGAAACCCATTGCAAAGGAAGAACGGATAAATGAAGTGGATCACCTGAAGTACGTCTATATTGGGGACCTACACTATCGGAAAATTTCGTTTTTATGCACTAATTTATCCCTCGTTTTTCAACAAATAATTTCCGTACTCCTTGGAAACGTAATATTTCCGTAAATTCTTCCCGAAAATCTGAAGAAGAGGAAAAATTTCGTTAATTCTTTCTTCAATTGACAAGAGAAAAAAGAAACGGATGTTCGTCAATTAACGGTAATATTCCGGCAGCAATGGTTGCTGAAACATTTCTGTGAATTGAAGAAATAATTTTTGAGAGTGTACTGGTTTGCGCATCTATCGCTGCCATCCGCCTACGAGCAGTGAGGTCTCGGGTTTAGATCCCGTTTGCTCATATTTGTCACTTTC
The DNA here is from genome assembly GCA_038373885.1 of Cheiracanthium punctorium. Classification (NCBI taxonomy): domain Eukaryota; kingdom Metazoa; phylum Arthropoda; class Arachnida; order Araneae; family Cheiracanthiidae; genus Cheiracanthium; species Cheiracanthium punctorium. The sequence continues at coordinate 5,036 of JAWZYV010002409.1, forward strand.
CTCTTTTCCTATGTTTGTATTTCTGTTGTGTTATTCTATAGTTGTTAATGACTGTCTTTGAAATAAAATTGCACTTATATGCAAGGAACAACAGAGATGAAAGACCTATCACACATAGCAGTCATATATCTCTATAAACTCAAAAAAAAAAAAGAGACATACTTGAAATTTTATGGCTAGTTTTGATCCATTCGTGTGTGTTTTACAGATTTTGTTGTAGTTGTTGTAGTTATTATTGGAACATGTATCCGGATTTGTGTGCTTGTTCACGGGGAACCGCTTATAAATACACGTAAGAGAAAGGACAAACACAAGGGGAGGGGGGGAGAAAATGCCTTGGGGGAGGACTTTTCTGGGTATCTAGCGCGTATTCACGTTACATCTGGAAAAAACCTCCCAAAACTCCAGACCGTTAAACCGACAGCCCCGCGAGAGGGCAGAACCCTCTTTCCTCCACATAAGACATCTCCCAATGTCAGTTAGCTTTAACCACTGTGCTACACATTGGTCGGATTTTCTAAATTTTGCCCTAAATAAATGCATGTTTTATAAATGCCCATGTATATCTCAAATTCGATAGACTGTACGGAATTTATGTTGATGCTTGAAGTGATAAATATTTTTTTTCTACATTTGTGGAGCATAAAGAAAGCATTCCTTTTATTCGAATTTTACTTATTATAGCTGAATATTTTGTGGAAATAAAAAGTTGTATACAAGGAAATAAAATAGAACAAATTAATGCTTAGGTATATTTCGACTGACAAATTTTGCGACCGTCTTCAAAAAAGGACACTGGACGTTAATGGGTTACTAGAATTCATCCGCAAAAGGTCCATGCTTGTGTTCGTAAACGCGTCATCTCTCATGCCACTAGTTTTCGGGCAAAAACTGGAACAGGTGTGATTAGTAGTCCTAGGTTTGTATTTTTTTTTTCAAGTTTAAGAACAGTTTATTCAGTTCCGTTGCCTTTGAAATTTTTGTGGTATTTGGAACATTTGTTCTCAGACTTGTGTATTGTTTGGTTCCAAGGACCCTCTTATAAATTCTCCTCGAGTGAAGTGGACAATACAATGAAAGGTTTTACTAGCACAGGGGAAGACAATTTGAACAACCCATTTGAACAACGCAGGAAAACCAATTTGGGTAGGAATCGAGCCCACGACCATCCGCTTAGCCGATTAGCGTGGTGTAGGGCAGGCCTTAAACCTCTAAGCCGCCCGTCCCCCTAGTTGCCTATGTGATTAAGGTGACCAAATTCTGCCAATTTGATGCAGCTGGTTAATTTTTAAGAGTTAACAACAGAACTACTGCAATGCAGTATCCTATTTTAAATTTTTTAATTGAAGAAATAGTTCATGTTTTCATTGCAGCAACATTTAACAGTCATTGTGCGTTTGGAATCTAAATATTTGATTTTCAATATTCAAAGAGTCCTCAAAAATTGAGGACATTTGGTCACCATGTTTAAGATGCATTTGTTCACCAGCACGTCCCCGGAGAAAATGTAAGCTAACTATAGAAAACTGAATGAACTGAAAACCTAAAACCGAAGCTAGCTGCACGAATGGCACTAGTTGAGGGTAAATAAACACAATGCTTGTCTACAGTACGGGGTTCCCATTATGTGCAACACCTACTTTGCTATGCGGACAGCCTCCTGGCTAAGGGTCTTAATCAATCAACCTCTCAAATCAAATCAAATCAGACGCCCCTTGCTGTGCCAACAATGTTCGTTAAATTTTAATCGCAGAGATCGCTTAATATCTGTAAAGCATATTGAAAATTCCATTAATGTATCAGGGTTTTCATTGAAGAAAAAAAAATGGGTGATAATTTCTCACCCTTTCCCGCAAACTGAGTGAGATTTTTATAAAATAGGTGAGAATTTTTCACTAATAGATTTGGGCTGGGTAAATATCCAGTGGGTATAGGGTATTTATTCCTGTGTTGAATAAATACCCAAAATTAAGGTATTTCTGATTTTTAATTATTTTTATTGAGTGTTACTGGACCTCCAAGCCTAAATCAAGCGCAGTTGTTACATGCAATAAAAGTGACCCATTTTAAGATCCTCCCAGGATCAGAATGTTCCCGGGAACCCCCAGGCCCCTTCTTTTTATTCTTTCATAGACTACTTTCTTTCATACACACTTTTACACTATGTGTTCTTCATTATTTTTTTTTTTCTTCCAGAAACCGATTTGTAGGGTGCGCGAATTTCTCGCAGTAATAATTTTTTATTGCGAGAAAAGGAAAAAAAAAAAATAATGCGAGATTCTCGCGTTCTCGCGCTCTAGTGGAAACACTGTATAGAGTGTTAATGTAGATTAAATACGTATTTATTAGTTCGCATTTTGCGATTAGTCTGTATTTCAACGAAACATTTACCACTTTTTTTAAACATATCAAGCACTTATTATAAATTCACTGGAGACAACGTTCTACCCTGTGGACGATATGGCACCCCACGAAGCGAGCATACCTCCAAATGCTCAAAAGTGGCTTTTAGCGGAAGATCTCGTCAATTACGTTATGGTTCATTGCTCTCGTAGTGTAATGCAAAGGAAAAGAACTGGGCTCTGAACGAGTTCTAGATTTACTAGCAATATGAATTTTTAAAAATGCCCGAATGCCCTAATGTACTCTGTTATTCAAAGTACTGCATGGAAATAATTCTTTTTGTATTTGAAATTAAAATAAATGCAACTTTTAAATCTTTTAAAATACAACAAAACTTCGATATATCGAAACATGATATTTCGAAATTCTTGATATCTCGAATAAATCTGGTTTTCCTTACACTGACCCCTTTTTATTATTTCGAAAACTCGGATTTTTACCTCGGATTTTTACGGAGTCCCTTCCACTTCGATATATCGAGGTTATGCTGTACCAAAGTTTTGGGGGCATTTTTAGAAGCTTGGAAGTTTAGCACATCTGCGACTTGTATAAACGATCCCGGATTTTGATATAGGACGATCATCAACGTAGCTAAACGAAATTTGCCTGTAGTATGACAGTGTCTTGAGCAGAATGGCAGTAACCATAATGATAATGGCATTTTCAGATATTTTAGGACAATCTGTATTTGAAAAAATACTTGTATCTAAATATTTTCCATCGAATTTATTTATTTTCCTAAGATGATGCAATGAATGTTGTATTTTACCTTGACGGCAGCCATGATAGTGGCATAAATAAGGTCCGTTTTTGTCATCAAAAAGTAGCGCGATTAAGAGGATTAGATGCTTCATCTAGGTATTCCTAAATCTATGGTTTCTACCCGCTTAACGTTTAGCTGAGGTAATTCAGACAGCGTTCTATCAATTATCGTTTTCTATGAGCAGACTCGGTTGAAAATTCACTATGACCCCGCTGCGATTTAAAAGGAACGACTGCGCACAGCACTTCTCTGTATCTTTGCCTAACAATATTTGTTATAAAAATGTCTGCTTTAATGACAATAGTGATATCGCTAATGTTTTTGCCACCTACTTTAGCTCTGTGTACAAATCTAGTTCGGATTATGACAGAAATTCTCCCTTAATTGACAGCTCCTTGTATGATTTCATTAAAATTGATAATATTACTTTTGAGGATGTTCTTTTGGCATTTAAGAAGTTGAAGACTTCTTCAGTTGTTGGTGTTGACAATGTACCTTCCTTTATTGTTAAAGGTTGTGCTGATGGGTTGATTTATCCTCTTCTTATTTTATTTAATCTTTCTTTAAAAACTTATACTTTTCCGGATGCTTGGAAGCATACTAAAATTATTCCTGTCTTTAAAAAGGGTGATATAAATGACTGCAAAAATTATCGACCTATTGCTATTTTAAGTCCTTTTTCTAAGATATTTGAAATTATAATGCACAATAAAGTTTTTCAGCAGGTTAAAAATTTAATTTCCTCATCTCAACACGGCTTTATTCCTAAACGGTCTACGCTTACTAATCTATTTTGTTTAAATAGCAATATTATTTCTTCGTTTGAAAACGGATATCAACTTGATGTCATCTATACCGATTTTTCCAAGGCATTTGACTCTATTGACTTTGGAATTCTTCTTAAGAAATTAATTGGCTTGGGTTTTCACATTAATCTTACTGACTGGATTTTTTCTTACTTGTGTAATAGACAGCTTTGTGTGTATTTTAATGGTGCTGTTTCTGAGAATTTTACCTCTACTTCTGGTGTTCCCCAAGGTTCTAATTTGGGACCTTTACTTTTTATTTTGTTTATTAATGATTTGTGTTCAGTTTTGAAATTTTCTAAGTATCTTTTATTTGCTGATGATCTGAAATTATTTAAAGAGATACGGTCTGTTACTGATGCTTGTCTTTTACAGAGCGATCTTAATAGTTTATATGAATGGTGCGCTGACAACAAATTACTTCTTAATATTATGAAATGTAGTATTCTTAGTTATTCTCGTAAATCTCAAACTTTAATTTATTCATATCATATTAATAATCTTCCCTTATTTCGTTCGGATTCCATAACTGATTTGGGCGTTGTGTTTGACAGGAAACTTGAATTTTCAATCCATATCAATAGCATTATCTCTAAGGCTTACAAAAAACTTGGTTTTCTTAAGTACAAAACTAAAGAATTTTCTAACCTTCATGCATTAAAAATCTTATACTTTAGTTTGATACGCTCTAATCTTGAATATTGTAGTCTTATTTGGGATCCGTATTATAAAAATAAAATGAAAATTCTTGAGCGGGTGCAGACTCAGTTTACTCGTTATTTATACTACAAAAGTAATCCTATTTACATTCCGAATATTTCTTCATCTTACTTGAGAAGTATTTTTGGTCTTCCTAGTTTAAGTTCTCGTCGTGATCTATTTTGTTTATTATTTTTTTATAAAGTTGTCAATAATATGGTAGACTGCAGTGATATTCTTCAAAGTATTTGTGTAAATGTACCGAACAGGTCTCTTCGTAATAGCCATTTATTTGTGGATCCAATTATAAAATATAATTACATATACTTTTCGTTATATAAATTTTATAAAATTTATAATAAGTTTTCTTTGGATTTGGATATTTTTAACATGTCTTTTAAAGTCTTTAGAGTTAGGTGTTTTGAACTTTTGCAGTCATGACTGGTATTTATTTTATCTCAGTATTTTATCTTTTTTAATTTTGTCTTTTGTAATTTGTCCTTTTATGCATCACTGTAAATGGATTTCAATCTGTAGTGTGCATTTCTTTCATGAAATAAATAAATAAAAATAAAAAATTTCATCATGCATCTAATAATTACAGTTTCCTTTGCTGCATTTTATCTACCACAAGACACTTTTCGATTGTCTCATATATGCAGGGTGTCCCAAAAAGGAGAAAACGAGCTTGAATTCTTTATCTATTAGAGATAAGTGGGCAGTGTAAATTGATAAAAAAATGTTAAAAATAAGGTCGGGAAAAAAGACTCCCCAACGAAAAATCCCCTCGCGTTGATTTTCAAAACGTTAGATTTTTTAATTTTGTATATGACCCCCGTACAAAAAAATTCTCACTTGATAAAATGTGCCCCATACACTCATGAGGTGACATACAAATTATAACTTTAAAATGTCAGAGATGTGAAGATAAATATAACGCTGACTCAGGAGCGTAGCCAGAAATTTTTCATGGGGGGGGGGGGGTTACGACTACTGCAACTCACATATATGCATACATGTGTGTGATGAGGGAGTGAAGAATATACATTTAGGGCCCGTTCGAGAATTCACCGGTTGGTTATGCACCGGTGCTACCGGTTGCGGCCATTCTTTGGTTAAGTGACGTCACGGTTGTCAACCGGTTTCTGTCATCCTCACCACATCCAATTCCAAGCCAAGAAAACAGAAATAAACATTGGCAACACTACGCTAATAACCGGAATAACCCACCTCGCTAGCAGGGTCATTCTGGTTGCGCTCTGGTCACGCTGAGCAGACAACCGCTACATGACCTAAACGTTTTCGAACGCGGTTAATTCCAGAGCTCCGCCCAACGCTCCGCCTTTTCGAACGCTCTGGTCGTGCACCGGTGTTACCGGTGCACAACCGATGAATTCTCGAACGCGCCCTTTGTATGGCAAAAAATTCCTCTTGGGGGGGTTATGACCCCCCTAACCCCCTCTTGGCTACTCCCATCGACCTTTCACTGAAGTTTCACTAAGTTCAAGGTCGATGGCTACTCCTCTACGCTGACTTAAACCACTTTTCAATGGCGAAGGGGGAAAAATCACGTTGGAAGATCGCATTTCAGGGGTCATACAAGAATTACGATACAAAAAATATTTTTTTCCACTCGAGCAATAAACGTTTAGATTCAAAATCATATATAGTCCCCGATCATCTTCCTTTAAACATAGCTCTGCGACGTTACATGATAAAGCGCTCAAATTTAGTATATTACCTCGTTAGTGTATGGGGTACATTTTACTAAATATGAATGTTTTCTTACGGGGGGCATATACAAATTTAAAAAGGAACTTTTTTAAATGAACGAGAGTATTTTTTTTAACGGAGTCTTACTTCCGACCTTATTTTGAACATTTTTTCAATTTACACTACCCACTTACCTCTAAAAGATAAAGAATTAAAGCTCGCTACCACCTTTCTGTGACATACTTCATTGTATGTCTTGCAGCTAAATTCGTAATAACCCATTTATGCCTAGTGTCCCTTTTTTGGGACGGTATTTTCGCTAGTAGTCGAAAACGTTTTTTATTTTTCCTAGCCTTTATTCATGAGTACTAAGCCTCAACTCTACAAAATATTTTAACATGACCAAGTAGGATGTTGATATTTCGATTTTTATGCATAATGATTTTAAAAGAAATCATCCCTTGTTCAAGAAGTTGACATCAGAAATATATCTATTATTTCTGTTATCAGTAAAAATCGAAGAAAATCGCAAAAATATCCAGGCACAAATGGGTTAATCACCTAATATATGTCTATAAAACGGTGCTCCACCAGTGACCGAGCGCATATCCTTAAGTGTAGCCAATTAGCTACACTCATTTTTCCGTAATAAAAAGAAAATATTATAGTTTTTTATCTAAAATAATGCATTTAAAATAAATATAAGATTTTATGGAAATAAATTTTAGTATATAAAAATGTATAGCAACATTTTTTGAACAAACAAGCATGAATTCACAGCGTGTGCGTCCAGTTCACTGAACAAATTTTTACCGAATTTTTGATTGCTTGTAATTTTTATTGCTAAATAAAAATAAATACAAAACTATTGAAAAGTAATAGTATTAGGACTCAATAAATTAGAATTAGGCTTTATTACTTCCTTTTGTTTTATCAGAGCTATAAGGTGAACATTCCAATTTTTCGAATTTAAACTGTTTTCATGATTTTTTCTGGGAAAGTACATGAAGATTTTTTTAAAAATAAGTTCCTAGCATAAGTGAATCTAAAAGAAGTTACAATTTTATTTTCAACTCATTTTTTAAAATCATGCATTGTAGAGTTAACACTTGTCACCACGATTCATTTTGTAAGATATATTCCCCCAGAGTTAAACAGTTTAATTTTGTCACGAATATCTGTGCTTATAGTAATCCTCCCCCTTCTTTCAATACCAAAGACTCTAGTTTCAAAAAATCGCAGGGCTTAATGTAAAACTATGACTCAAACACAAAGCTATACAGCCCTTGTGCTTTCCAATCTTAGCAAGAACTGATAATGATTGAATGCCCTGTAATTTGCTAACAGTTTTCGTCCCAATAGTGAAAACTTGGCTTTGGATTATTTGAATGTGTATAACCTTCTGATTACATCACAACTTGCTGCTTTTTTCCCAGTAAGTTTATCCCCTTTCCTCTGATGTACTGATAAGCACTTTTCAAAAGAGAGAGATTAAAGGATAAATCTCTCTAGCAAATGTTGAAAAGAGGATTTCCATTCACATTTTCCAGTAATTTCCCATCATTGAAAACTTTTGTAACAGCTGAAGCTAGGATTAGTTTTTAATGAACTAAAATGGCTTTTTATGGTTGCACACATATTCACATGACACATGACAGACAGTGACCCCTTTAGAGAGAAGAAGAGATCTGAATCATACTTCTGCTTGGCATGGCTACTTATTTAGTACAAAAATGTTTTGCACTTTTGTCACTGAAAGTAGAAAAATTTTCCTTGGGGATTATCTTTTAAGTTTTCATTTATTGTTCTCTTGTCACAAAAGTATGTTTCACTTACCACAAACTTGCTTTTAAAAGCTATTTTTTATTTTTGAAACTTTTTTACAGTGTCCCTTAAATAGAGTGTCCCTTATCCAGAAGTAAATACATTAAGGTAACTATTCAATTGACTGGGACCAACAGAACTGTTCCTTAAATACAGGTACCCCTTATTCGGAGGTGTCCCTTACAGGAGGTTTCACTGTGCATACATCAAAAAGGGGAGATTGCCCTAAGAATGTTTTTTATTTCAATTTTTCGATGGTTACTATTAAAGAGAGAATAATTGAATATTAATCCGTTTTCACGGCCGTCACAGCTTCACGAATTGATACAAAGCGTTAATTTATAAAATTTTGATAGCCTAGCAGAACCAAACAAATGAATCACAAATATAAATTTAAAAATTCAATCACCTTAAAAGGAAAATACATCGCTGGAGCATAATCTTTTTCATAAATCCCTGCAGTTCTACCCTACTTTACTGCACACCAGTGGGGCACGTGTTCGAAATTGCAACCCCGTACATTTAAAAGTACCTTAAATATAAAATTCCCGTCTTATTGAGATAGGAAATAAAATAAAATTTCAGTTTAGCTTTTTCAGATGATAAAAATCTCATTGAATCATTTTTAATGATTAGATTACATTTGTAAATAAAAAAAAGAAAAGAAGTTATGAATACTAAATCATTTTTCCTCTATGTGCACAAATTAGAGAATTCATCCTAAGTGATAGCATAGCTAATTTTTGAGTCTTCAATTTTGGATACAGGGTCTGAAAAGGTTAATTGGCAAGTGAAAGTTAACACCCAGATCAGTAATCACGAACTTATGACACGAGTGTTAGAACTGATAGACGCCACGCACTTTCAAAATAGTAGAGATAAAGAACATGTAAATCACTTGCATATTGCAAAATTTAAGTGTCTAGGTCACTAGACTAATGTCATGTCACCAGAGTTAAGCTAGGGTTTCTACGAAATTGAGACCCAGTCCTATAAAAGTTCAACATCCGTGATTAAGAACAGACATTATCTGCAAATATAAATTTTTAAAACACAAACGTCGAAAAACAGTGCAATAACAGTATAATGGTGTCAAGCAGGGGCGTAGCCAAGGGGGGGTTAGGAGGGTCATAACCCCCTCCCCCCCATGAGGAATTTTTTGCCATACAAAATGTATATTCTTCACTCCCTTATCACGCACATGTATGTATATATGTGAGTTGCAGTAGTCATATCAAATTTCTGGCTACGCCCCTGGTGTCAAGTTAAAATTTAAACTAACTGAACTAATACGCTTTGTATTTTTATCAAAAGCAGTATTTTGGTAAGAAAAGCCATTGGTGTTCTATGGTAAGTAAACAGTTCTTGTATTAAAGAAAGCTGAAAATGGGATGTCAAATGCAACTTAAGAAATAAATCAACTACATTAAAAAATTATCTTTCATTAATAAAAAAGCAAACAATTACAGAATTACAGCATTCAGAAATACAAGAATTTACAGAAATAAAAGCATAACGTATAAAAGTTATCGAAATTAAAAGCCTCGTAAATAATTTTTAAAAGCAAAAAAGTCCAGATTAAGGACTGGGGCAACTTTTGTTAGAATCGGAGGTACTGTTGAAGATTTTTAACTGTCCTATACTGGCTGTAACCGATTCCACTTTTTGGTAGATTTCATCAGAGTTTTCTTGTTTAGAAATCGGCTGCCTATCTTCTCCACAGCTGCTGGACCGATTTTTGTGATCCAATAACTCAGTTTTAAAAAGTTCGCTGGCAATGTCAGCCTTGCTACTGCTTGAAAGATCTATACTATTTGCAAATATGCACATATTAAGTGCATCTTGAATGCCTGAGTTCCAAAACATTAGAGCATGTATTATAAACTCTATTATAGCGATCATGTACTGTCTTGAGTTATTAGATCTTAGTAAAACTGCACAAAAATTGTTAAAACAATCAATCCACGAATTTACGTCTTTTCCGGTACAGTCCAAAATTGGATATAATTCTGACGGGTCGTAAGATGTAACAAAATTTTTATGGATTTCAGAAATGCTTACAATTTGTTTATAGTTTTCAATCTCTTTCACAATATTTAATTGTTCAAAGGCTTCTTTCATCGACAGGAAATTTCCTGACGACCCATTCAGTTTCTGAAAATAAAACTTTACTATCTCTAATGAGAAAACCAATTTATCAATATGAGGTCTAATGGAATAATTAGTACTCGACATTTTGACGAATCTCGACAGTATCTTCAAAAATCAGGTTAAAAAGCTGCTGCAGATACGAAAATCTAGCCGTACGTGTGATGATTTCGGGCATTTATATCAAAGATAGCCTTGAACTAAGCAAAGTGTGCCGTTGCCAACAGCTTGGAAATCATACGATTTTGCGAATAGTTGCTGTGTCATTTGCACGTTTGTTTTAATTTTCCAACGAGCACGCCAGCACAAACTTGAAGACAAATGTGATATAATCTTATATTTTTCTACAATTTCTATGACTGTTATGAAATTAACTTCGTCTAAGCACTGGCCCTAATCATGGGGGGAGGGGTACTAATAAAAGGAATTTTTTCTTTTTCTCCCTCTAAAAGAGGGCACTTGCCTGTTATAGGCACTGGCCACAACTAGGCAGGAATTACTGGTCTCTTTATTATGGTAGTATATTATAGGTGGATCAGCGTTGCCTCCTGTTAAGAGACAGATGAAATGATACCGAATCCCAAGCCGGGAATCGAACCCGGAACCGTGATGTGATAGTATGGTTCTGTAGCCACTACATAACCAGGGTGACATGAAAGATTGTAATTCATATTTTTAACCCATTAACGCCAAGCTATCTATTTTTAGACGGTTCCAAGAATTAATGATCGCAAAAATTCTTAGGCATTAGTTTGTTTTGCTATCTTACATTCTCGAATAATATATTTAATTTCTACAAAATACTCAGCGATAATAAAGTAAAAGGAGAAATTTTTACCGTCGTATTCATGTTTTTAGGGAAAAAATACATTCTTCATACCTTACAAATGTCGAAAATTTATTTATCATTTCTGGCATCAACATAAGTTGGAGAATGTGTA
>JAWZYV010002410.1:0-14097 GCA_038373885.1 Cheiracanthium punctorium
ATTTTTTAAGTCTGTATGGTAAATTTGTTTATTAAGCAGCGAATTATAAATTTTACAAAATTAATATGGTTTTTAAACTTTAATATGAAGATTTCGAATTTATCAAGAATTTAAATATTTTTACTGTACACTATTTTGAGCGTTAGATTCCAAAGATGAATATTTTGATATAATTGTTGTTGGGTGGGCAGACTAAGGGGGCTGTCCAGAACCCTAAACCCCCCCCCCCCACACACACACACACTTTATGTACGCCCATTGAACAAGGTGAAACAGCTTAGTGTTGGTCAAATTACTGGATTAATCTGACAAAATGGTCTTTCTGTTTTGTTAGAATTACTTTAAATGAATTTGTTTTGAAGTCACATTTTTTTTTAAACGAATGAAAATAAGTGACTTTTTTAATGCCATTGTGTTTATGGTAAGATAGCAAGAAACTTGAAGTGAGTTTGTGGTTTAAGCTCAGATATGAAATTACATTACGCCCGAGGACGTACCCGGGGGGTGGTCCAGGACCCCCCCCGGGTACCCCCTCCGAAACTTTTGGACCTCCCCGAAATTTTTTTCTGGGTACATCCCTCATTACGCCTTATGTTTAGCAACATTAATTAACTTTAAGCACAATATAGTATTTACAGTAGAGAAGAGAGGGGGCACAATGGGACAATTTTTACTTGTTTTAAAGTAATTTCCTTTCTTTTAATTAAAAGTAAAAATTAAATGCAGAGCAACATTTTGAAAACTCTTAACTTTCATTGTAACTTTTTTTTTCAGAATTTATCCTTATTTTATTCTTTAACCCATTTGTGCCTGGATATTTTTGCGACTTTCTTCGATTTTTACTGATAACAGAAATAATAGATAAATTTCTGATGTCAACTTCTTGAACAAGGGATGATTTCTTTTAAAATCATTATGCATAAAAATCGAAATATCAACATCCTACTTGGTCATGTTCAAATACTTTGTAGAGTTGAGGCTCAATACTCGTGAATAAAGGCTAGGAAAAATAAATAACGTTTTCGACTAATAGCGAAAATGCCGTCCCAAAAAAGGGACACTAGGCATAAATGGGTTAAAAACTGTTAATTTTCAAAACGTTACAAGTTGGCCTGTATGAAGAATCCGGTGCTGTTTAAATATCCATGTTTATTTACATTTTCTGTTTGTTGATGATTTTAGTACATTCCTCGGGTGATGGATGATGCCATTTAACAGCGACAGTAGTTTTAACTGGTAACCCTAAAGACACTGTGTTTGTGTATATTCTAATTTATCGTCAGTTCGGTAGGTGGTAGAAAGGTTTGGAACTTTAAATTTTTTCGTAATATGGAAGGAAAGGATTTAAAAATGTTATAATATGAAAGGAAGTGTATGTGTTCGTTAGAATTGTATGAATATAAAACCAAATAAAAGAAATCATGCTGGTATTAGGTGTTTATGTGGTATTGTAATCATGCGGATTTTAGATTATCTGTATAGCTAGGTTGATAAACTCGCCGAAGATTTTTATGTCAAATACGGGCCAGTGTTTGCTCAGTTTACTGTAGCTGTACAACTAGGTTGCTTAATCCACAGCAGTTTTTTTTGTTAAATATGGACCGGGGGTTGAAGATTTTGTAATTATTTTGTAGTGAGTTTGATGATTTTATCGGTGTTTGTTAGTCTAATTTACTGCAATTTTAATTTATCATTTTTGTGTTTGCTTTGCTGATCGTGCAAAATGGTTGGCGACAGTCGCTGGTATTTGACGACCGCCAGGCTCCTACTACTGTCACCTTGTTTACATGGGGCTCGCACCGCCTCGGTCGATTTTACCAGTATTTTTTTCAGACTGTTAAAATAACTAGCTCATTAGTATGTATCCAGATTTTTAAAAAATCTGAAAGGCCGACTAATACACTGTCTACCAATAAGTATTTGGACACCTGTGATAGAAAAGAAAAACTAACTTTATTCAAAATCAATAGTTGGTAGAGCCTCCACGAGAAGCAATTACAGCGTGAACCCTCCGGGGCATACTTTCCACAAGTCTTTGTATTACAGCTAGTGGTATTGTCTTCCACTCGGCTTGGAGTAGACATAGAAGTTCCTTCACCGATTTTGGACGGGTGGTGCACCCCTTCATTCGGCGATCCAACTCGTCCCAGAGGTTCTCGATAGGGTTCAGGTCTCGATAGGGTCAGGATAGGGCAGGCCGGTCCATTCGATGAACTCCATTGGCACCCTACCAAGCCTTGGTTAACCTCGAAACATGATAACTGGCATTGTCGTCCTGAAAGTAATAGGGGTCCAACCCGTAAAACTGCCACAACGTAGGAAGCACATTGTCATCCAAAATAGTGCAGTAGGCATCGGCGTTGAGCTTACCATGAATAGGGACCAAGGGTCCCAGTCCATACCAGGAGAAACAACCCCAGACCATAATTCCACCTCCGCCGAACTTGACTGTTGGCACAATGCATTCTGGCAGGAGACGTTCTCCAGGCATACGCCAGACCCTGCCATCCGAACGGTAAAGGGTGAGCCTTGATTCGTCGCTCCAAAGAACCCGTTTCCACTAATTTACGGTCCCATTTCGATGTGCTTTGCACCCCATTAACCGAGCAGCGCGGTTGGACTTTGTGATCAAAGGCTTATGGTCAGCAGCACGACCATGAAAACCAAGCAGATGTGCTTCCTTACGGATGGTATTCATCGAAACAATACTCCCGGATTCCTGTTGAAACTCCTCGCGGATGAGGGCCATCGGTTGGGTGCGGTTCTTCCGTATTTCTCTGGACAGCACTCGTCGGTCTCTATCTCCCAGTTTCGTTGGTCTGCCGACTCGGGGCACATTCCGACAATCACCACTCACCTTCCACTTCTTAATCGCATAGGCCACTGTCGATTTTGGGTACTTCAGATCGCTAGATATGTTCCTTAAGGATCGGCCACATTTGTGATACCCGATCATTATACCTTTCTCGAAATCAGAGAGCTCCGAACTGCGCGGCATCTTGCATGCGACTCATGCCGATAGTGTTTCCTACACGATATATACCGGCGGAGGCCGCGACGTACCTCAGGACCGCAGATATCGTCATTTGCATAGGTGTCCAAATACTTATTGGTAGACAGTGTATAGTATTACCTACACGCGGCTTAAAGTAATCCCTCAACACACACACAAAAAAGTGCAATTTTAGCAGTTTTAAACTTTATTCATTTTTTTTTCGAAAAATGTGACATTTATCGTTTTAGTCGTTACTGATCATGCTACTAAATTCCTTTTTCCCTTAAACCGCGTTTGACGGATTCGAGAACATTTGAACGATTTTCAGAAAATCTCGAACTCTATGAAATATTTAAACAATCTTGGAATCTGTTGAAAGAAACTTGCCACCTAACGTAATTCTAAAAACCGTTGTATTCCGGTACCATTTTTTCAGGAATGGAAAACACTTTTTCTCAATTTTCACAAAATCTCAAAATCTATAAAAAAAAAAAAATATTTTGAAATACACTGAGTCCTATAGTTTAAGTTAAGCCTATGATGATACTAAATTTTATTTGATTTGCATCAGTGGTTACGCGATAGGCGAACAAATATTTAAACATTGTGAATAAGTTTTCGCACAATGCCAAAATCATCCAAATTTTCACAAGATTTGAAACCATAGTTTAAGTTGGGTGACCACTTGCCATGTCTCGAAATTTCGTATCATTTGCTTTAGTCATTATTACGCTATGCGCGAACAAATGTTTACGCAAATTGAAACAATTTTTGTAAAATCTCGAATTTTAATCGAAATTTAAAAACAAACTTAAGCCTATAGTTTAAGTTGAGTGACTACATATCGAGTCACCAAATTTCATTTCGTTTTATTCAGTCATTTTTAAAAGATGAACGAACCAAAAAAGCGTCACGGTAGAATGACGGAACGACAGACATACTTTTTTTGATGGTGGCACTGAGTTCCTAGGTGCTTGAAACTAATAGAAATTGCAAAAGTTTTGAATTACAATTAATGTACACGCAAGTGGATTTTTTTTTATTGCAAGTAAATACGAAGAAAAACGTGCGTATATGATTTTGAATGCTTGCAAACTACCAGCGTGTCCATTGTGAGAATGATTATAAGGGATACTAGTTTTCGACACTAGCCATTACAAGTGAAATGACTTGTATTAAAATTCTTGTAACAGAAGTTTTAAGGGAGATAACAGGGAAATTCATTAATTGGATCAATAAAGTTGTTTATAAAGCCAAAAATAAAATCTAATTTTTATCTGAATTTTTTCTTTTAATCATCAGCAGGCACCTTGAATTAGTACATAAAGTGTACAAATTAATAGGTGTGCCAGCGTTCATAGTAATAACTTCCCTATTCAAAGCCATGTGCAGCAGAAAGTTTTGGTCAGAATGCTTACCACATTTGTATGAAACATTAATGAGACCGTGGGAGACGATTTGCTTGGGAAAAAAATACTTCAAAGTGTCCACCATGTGTCGCCTCACCATGGCACTGTGGTTATGCCACTGAAAATGGTAGATGGCCGAAGGGTGAAGGTCCCGGGTTCGGGTCCCATCACGCAGCTGTCGATCTAACGGTCTGGAGTTTTGGTAGGTTTTCTCCAGATGTAACGTGAATACGCGTTAGACCCCCTTAGAAAGTCCTCCTACCAAAAGCACCCCCTCCCTGGCAGATCGCCCTAGTGTAGCGTTGCTGTAATCGCACACAACTACAACCACCATGTGTCTTTAACAACGCTTTAGTGTCAAACGACAAATAGCCATTCTCAAGCAAAACAATAAAGATGTCGTGAAACAGATGTTATACTCTGCGCGTAGGAAGAATTTGTGAATCAGCAACTATAACATTACCAGAGTTTTGCTGTAGACATCTCTTAATAGAGAAAAGATTAATTTTGAGCACACTCTACAAGGAAGTGCTGTAGTGCACACATCAGATTTCTAAAACTTTGCATGCTGTTATAACCAACCTACTTTCTTTTGCAGGTTTTCTTGATCATCAGTGAAAACCTGCGATTGTTATCTGCCACCAAGGATTTTCTCCATGGAGACTATAAGTCTCATCGTTTGGAGCTTAATAGCACTTCAACCTTACATGTCATCTCAAGCGAAGAGGAAAAAGTGGACATCTGATAATGGTGGAACAGTTTAGTTTAAAAGCAGTGAAGAACTTTTTGTGGATGAAACCGGATGCACGTGTAGTCTGAGAAGACTTTTATGCAAGTTGTGTAAGTTTTATTCGTGCGATATCTTATTGTAAAACTAGAGTGGATACCCTCGTAGTCAAGTAGAATAAAATACTACCTGGAACGCAGTATTTGGTCATGTAACCTCGAAAGAAGTAGAAAAAATTTAATGATTAGTCCATTGGCAATTTTGTCAGCAACAATACTGCAGCTGTTTTCGTAGCAGCAGCACTGATGGAAATGAATAGAGAATCTACAAATTTAAGCCCTTTAAGCTATCGCTCGCAAATGTACATCTGATAGTTGTAATTACTTGATCTACTCTTACTGCAAGACAAAATTGTAAAATTATTCTATTCAAAAATATGTAAATTAATGTTTTGATTGATTTATTTAAAATTTTACCAATAATGATCGACTGGTGATTTGGATCCAATCTTCGTTTCAGATTTTAAGTAGGTTTATCGTTTTGACAAAAAAAAAATCTTATGGGAAACCTCATCCAGCAGACAAGTCCACCCACGGTCCAGTGGGTAAAGAGACTAAACATGGTTTATGACCAAAGTGTGAAGGGCTAGTGTTTTGGCCAATCGCGAGGCTGACGATCCAATGATCAGCAGTTTGGGGCATACTTTGCAGATGTACTTGATTCCTCGTTAGAAGCCCTTAAAAATAATCCATCCTAGGTATACCCTCCCTTAGGCAGTTAGCCGTATTATAGCTTTGAGATGTTTTATACATTAGCCCTTAAAAAGTGTTAAGAGAGAAAAGAAATTTTGCACGTTGAAAATTTGTATGCACATGTCTTGCTTCGATACAACGAGAGATTCCCCCTCAATTTTTAATACGGAAAAATTAATCTTGAAATATCAACTGAAATTCCTCTGACATCGTTTTAGCCAAAATCATAGAATATGTTGAAGCCAGCTATTCATAGGTTTTCTCGTTTGCTTCCATTATAACGAAAGTTTTTAGAAAGCTTGAAAAGAATGCGAGTGCGAGTATAAAGTACTCTAGAAAAAGACTAATCTTAAAACACATCGCAGTCTCATATTCTATAGCGACTAGAACATGCGCTATCTTTCGAAAACATAATTTATAATAATCAAATAAATACTAGTTTACGTTTTCCCAGATTTAATTGCAATTTAAATCGTACTCAATTTGTACAATGCGTTCCAATTTTTGGTATTGCAATAAATAGTGCGGTGGCACAGCATTCGTCCAAAATGGGAAAATAGCTGTCTTAACCCTCTAAGCGTCTTGAAAATGGGCAAATAATGTAAAGTTGTTTTCACGGTAAAATTTTCATGCAGCTTTAAAATTATTTAAAAAATAAAATTTTGATAGGAAGATTTGTAATTATTAAAAAGTTAACTCCTAAAATACCTATAAGCTTGAATATTGAAATATATTTTGTGATACCTTGATGTTATAAGTAATTTAAATTATAGATGCTTTGCAGTGAAAACTGGAATGAAGTGGACGGGATTTTACGTCTCAGGTGAAAACTGGAATGAAGTGGACGGGATTTTACGTCTCAGCCGCTTGGAGGGTTAAGTCAATGTTTTGTATTAATCCATTCTAGTTTTATAATACGTTAGTTTATAGCTGTAAGTAACTATATTGTCATGTAATTATGAGAGTAAGCCTTGGAATTGGCGATGCTAATAAAGTTTTGTTCTTTAAGTTCATGACTATGTTTTATTGATCCAACGTCACACGCATGCGTTTCTGATAAGATGCTTTGTCTGCACCAAAGGGTGTCAGGATGCGCATGGGCTTGGAAGGACATGGAATATAGAGGGCCGCGCATCAGCTGCCGACGTCATTAATGATGCCTTCCGGCTTCTTCACTCAGGTGGATGAAAACTGGATATATATATTTCCAGATGAATTGATTCTCGAGATACAAGTATGGAAAGGAGATTGGTAAAGATAGCGAACAAGAGATTCAAGTGACATCCTGACTATTGTGGAAGTTGAGAGTTTAGCGATAAAGCTGATGACAGAGTGGAGTTATGTTTCTTTAATGCATAGTGAATGTCAAAGGCACGTATCAAAGGACCTTTTGCCTACTTTGTCGTCGGCTTTACTGCTAGATTAGCACTTTCTACAATAACCAGAATCTCACTTGAAACCCCTGGGGTCAACATCTCTATGTTTCTCCTTCCATAATCCGCCTGAGTGAAGAAACAGGAAGGCATCATCAATGATGTCACAAGCAGATGCGCGGCCCTATATATTTTAAGTCCACGCGCATTTTGATAGCCTTTGGTGCAGACTGTTTAAAATAAAGTTTCTGTATCATTAAAAAAAAAAAACACCCCAGCAATTGAAAAGTATTACCTTTATTAATCTCTGCAATACAAGAGCACCTTACACAAACATTACGACATTCTCTTTCAGAAGCTGGTTGCCATTTGATTCCGTCGTGCTAACAACACAACTGTCTTTGAAACAAGCAAGAAGCTACATTTCTACATCTCTTATTGGCTCCTGCACTCCGGCTCGAAAGAAAAATTCTGCCGACATTTTTAATTAATTCCAGCTATGGAAGAAAGGACTTCGGGATTCAAAGATTCCGCTGAAATGGCCACAGTTTCAGTTTCCTGCAAAAATAAATAAATTTAAGAACACAGATGGTTTCTGCCAAGATTTACATTGTAATTAATCTTAATGACACTTATCGAAAAAATTGAGTGCTAGAAAGACAGTGAGCAGATCATGACATCTCTAATTATTGGCCCAATGAAATATAAAAATTAAAGAAAAAATATACCATAAATTTCTTGCTGTAAAATAAAATCGACGAATACCTTAACCCTTTATACTCCGACGGGTGTTTAAAGTACCATCAGTAAAGCTACTTAATAGGACATAAATGTGCAGTAAATGACCAAAGAGGTCTTTAATTTCACCAAGATTAATATCTAATTTATTATGAAATATTTGTAAGACAACAGTTTAGTTAATGAGATATTTCTGTTGCTACATAAACTTCAAAACTTACTTTTTATAAGGTAAATTAATTTGGTACATAAAGTGTTAAAATCATTTCAATGCATGTATAAAAACGCACAACTTGAGAGAAATATGAAAAAATTATAGTTATACAAAACTTAATTCATATTTTACAATAAATTAATTTTAGATACGAAATAAAAAAAAGTTTCCCTTTTACTCGAATGCTTTTTTGAGAGGGTGAACAATCTGTAACAACAAATTATAAAAGAAGATACAAAATGTAAATTAATTTATTACATTTTAAAAGGAAACAAAACAACTCATAATAAAACTAGAGAACTTTTTATTAACTTGACTAAGGGCAAAACTTACAAATGGAGCATATATTGCAAGAAACTGCTGCTTTTTATTTTCTTCGTATTGTTGTTACTAAAGTTGAAAAGTAAGTTTAATCCCCTTAGAATCCCTTGCAAGATATTGTTGATGAATTTAATCTCGAAACAAATACTGTCTCATCTCAGAGTTTTACATCAAATCATTGCAAAAAAGAAATGAATGGAGTTCTCTATGTGGTGTTTCCAAACCATTTAACCAAACATGAACATACAAGCATGACTTTTCTCCAGATTTGCAAGCTTCTAAACAAGCTATTATAATGCTTTCTTTTTTTTTCGAAAATATTCGGCTAAATTCCCTTAATCCTTCCTCATAAAGTGTCTGTGTGTCTGGTAGTAGAGTCAAATATACCTCAATCTCCCTTTGAGGAAAGATTAAAAGAAATTTAAATACTTATCTTCATAATGCGTTACAGTAAAAAAAATTAAAAAAAAAACTATTAGGAAAATTACGCATATCGTACAAGTACAGTGACAGTTAAAAATGTGTTGACATTTACTTAGGTGTATGTACTACTAAGTAAGTTTAATCCCCATGGGCGCCCAATACGAAGAAAATAAAAAGTAGTAGTGTTTACTTAAGTACAAGCTGAAAGTATAGTTATTTAGTTTGTTTGCACTCAGTGATTCTGATTACGGAACTATTAGTTGTAGAATGTTGAAATTTTATATTTAGGATAAATGTATCACATAGTTGTGCAGTCCCTTTTTTGGTTGGGTTCTAATGGATAGTTTATTTACTGCTCCACAAAAATTATTTCAATACATTAAGGTTTATGCACATCTTTGATATACTTTGTCTATATTCAGTCACTCTTTGATCGGTGCCCAAATTCTCGCCAACTGTTGCTGGCCTTGGCGAGTTTTTCCTAAATACTGCCAAATTTGACGCCAAAAAAAAATTAGGTCTTTCGCATAGTTTTAATTGTAGAATACTGAGATCTTGAATTTAAAGCTATTGTAACATTTAACAGCGTATCTCTCATTTTTTATTGCAATAGACTGGGTAATTTATACACAAGGATACCCAAAACACTTTAAATATATAAAGGTCTGTGGATACCCTCTATTCTTTAAAAGTCAGTGGTCAATAACTATTTGGGCTATACCTAAAATCTCGCAAGGTTGGCGGCTTTTTGTGGAATATCAGAAAATTAAGAGCCAAAAACAAATCTTTAAAACTTAATTGAGCTCGATGATATCCAAACCTTTGGCTAAAAATCGCAAAACACAGTATTTTTGCAGTATTGTATCTCATTCAAATAAAATAATTTCAGATGAAGTGCATGTTTATGATTTAAGACGCACAAGGAAGTCATGTGGTGTCCACATCAGATTTTGTTCAAACTTTGATCACACATGCAATGAACAAAAGAAATAAAATATGTACCTATCATGTTCATTTACATTCCTCAGTATCTTATAAATTGGAAAATAGCTATTTTCCAGAATGCATGCATTCCTGTTGTCACTAACATTTGACAACAACAAAATATATATGTTTATTAACACTCATGTGTTGTGTTGTGGTATCACGGCCAATTATCTACTCGAGGGATCTACGCCAACGAGGGGGTGCCTTTAGTGGCGGTCTTTCTAATGGGGTCCTAACACCTTATTTACGCAACGGTTCATGTGTTGAGGAAACCCGATGCTGAATATTGTCAACATTACTTAGAGGCGAAAAATAAAATTGCGGGGATAACTTATCGACTGGAAAACCGCGAGATCACGTGACTGATTGCAACACGCGAGAGTTCAGCCTTTATTCCCGATAGAGGATTTGACAAAGCTGAACCAGTCACGTAAGAAACATTCCGCTCTCTAGGTTGTACAAATTTATCTCATGTAAACATTTAACAAGATTCGCGATTTTCCTAAACTGTTGACTTAATGTCTCATGAATACAGAGACTTCATTTTGTATTCTGAAATGCTGTTGAAGTATTTTGCCAAAATGTTAAATATGTATTTACATTCAATGTAGTACAATCATTGATTAGTACCTAATATTGTTACTAGATTCCCTGCTATTAATAGCAAATGCTTAAAAGAGCAGTCATCGGACATGACATTTTTCATATAAAAGATAAATGTTAGCAGAGACAGTAAAGAATCTTCATACTTACGTCTTTGTAGCGATGGAAGAGATTTGGTTATATTTCTGAAGAATATATACCTACAAAAATGATATGAAAATCTGGAAAGGTCCATTTCCTATGAGAAGAGCTTGATGATTTTCCATGATCACTTACGACAAAATTATGTTTATTGAAATAAAAAACGAAATTATATTTTTGTATAATCCTCTAAAGTAACATATTAGAGCAAATCTCTTGGGACGAAAGTTGTCCGGATACCGCCAAATGCAGCGTGAAGTTAGTCAAAAAACAATTCTTCTCTGAAATGGAGAAATATATTTAAGTTTGGATAGAATTATTCATCCCAATGACAGAAAACGAATTTCGCTTGTACATTCACAGTATTCCAGTACCGATAGAATACATTTGCTTAGTAGCGTTTTGATAATACCATGATCAGACATCAGACGACATAAAAATTACTCTCAACAAAAGGAAGGATTGAGAACTAAGTAAAATATATTCGTGTCCTTTCTTTACTTGCTGGGATTATGTGACAGCACATTTCTTTGCTGGGTGCTTTGATAGGGCGCCTTATTTCGCAGTTACTTTTATTCTTAAAGGGAGAAAATTCTATAAAAGTACTGTGTTTTGTATGATTTTTTTCCCTATCCATGGCGTACACTTTTGCACTTTAATTGAAGAAGGAATTTGCCTTGAATAATTTTTTAAGATTAGAAATCTTTGAGGATAAATTATGTAAAATAACTGTATAATACACTTTTATGGAGGTATTTATAATTTACGTTGTATTAAACATAATGAGTGATACTATCTAAAATGGATACTTTAACATTAAGTGATCGTTTACAATAAATTTCGAATAAAGGTTCCTATCAAAGAAGGTTCTAATGAGGGCGCGAAAGATCTCTTTCTTATTCAGTTTTTATTTTGATTTTTCACTTAGCTGGATCACAAAAAAACAATGAACTCCTAGAGATAGCTGGACCGACTATGGCTGAGTGGATAATACACTGAAGATGGTAGATTGCGGAAGTGTGAAGGTTCCGGGTTCGGGCCAGTAGCAAGGCTGTCGATCTAACGGTCTGGAGTTTGGGGCGGTTTTCTCCATGTGTAATGTGAATACAGGTTAGAACCCCTTTTAAAAAGTCCTCCGCCCAACTCATCACTCCTACGCTGATAGACCTCGTGTTGCTTTGCCGTAATCACAAATGAATCAATCCACCTAGACACAGCTGCGTTCTGTGCGGAGGGGGAAATGTACAATATTTTTTAGGGTGGAATAAATACTTTCGTCTATCTTAATTGTTACCAGAAGAGGACACTGGTGCAAAATTTTTTCATTAAATCCTTATAAATAAAAATGAAATTCTGTTTGTTTGTTTGTTTGTTTGTTTGTGGATTTGATTCGTATACAAATCCACAAAAATGGACCTATCAGCCTGAAATTTTGCACAGATATGTAAAATAATATCGAATAAATGATAGTCCAATTTAAAACTTTGAAAGTCCACCCGTTCCTGGAATTTAAGAGATTTTTTATGTTCTCCACGCAAAAAGCTTTCCCTAATTGTAACCCCTGTAGTGAAAAAAGTGTGAAATAAGGATCGTGGTCGACATGTGTGGCGATTTTGCCGAATAAAATGTTTTAAATTCTCAAAGTAAAAATAAAAGAATAATAATGATTTTTTTTTGTTAGTTTATATTCGTAAGGTTATTTTTTTAAAATTATAATATCGTGTGCATGGGAAATCGGAGCAGGAATGAAATGTTTTATACGCAAAACAATAAGAATTGAAGATTTCCGAGGCTAATATGTTAACATTTTTTAGTTTGGCGAAAAAATAAAATGGCTCAAATGCCGAGAAAGTGCGTTCTAGCGGTTTGCACTGTTTCCGGCTTGGCGCATTTTACTGAGAGCTTAAGGAAACGGTTTTTTGAAAACAAGTGCAAAGGTTTTATTAGAATACAGCGTTAAATTTTAATGATTCGTGCGGAAATAATGCAGTTATTAAGGGATTTCAAGCGATCTATCTTCAGCATTCTCGCCAATTGAGTGCATTGATTTTAGTTGGGGGAATTCCGCCAAATTTCAGATAATTGAAATCTTCGCATATAGTACATCGGAGTAACGATGAATAAAACATGTTATAGTTGATAATTTAAAAAATGAGGCTGTATTAAGGGATTCCACTTTTCCAAAAAATGCCAGGCGGTCGCACCATTTCCCATTTTGATTGCTGCTAAGTTAATGCTTCGAATGATTCCCTGAAAAAACTCTTGAAAAATGGCGTATATTGGCACTTTGGCGAGGCTTAGATTTGAAACTGGATTTTATTTGAGACTGGTATCTATATTAATAAAACAATATGTGTAAACTGTTTGTTTGTCTGTGTCTCGCGTAGCTCGCAAACGGGTGATCGTAGACCTACTAATTTTTGAACGGAAATTCTCCATGACAGGTCCCGACACACCTCGAAGCGATTTTTTCAAAATTCGAACTATTTTAGGAAATATCGATAAAAACGTATCGCAAAAGGCTAATTTTTGCTTTCTGCCATTTCGTAATTGTAACCCCACAGTGCATTAAGCGACAATTAAGCTTATCTAGGTTGCCACATTCGGCAGTTCATTAAATGATTCAGACTCTTGAAGTAAAAATAAAAGAATAACGATTTTTTTTTTTTTTGACTAGATTATTTGTAAGGTTGTTTTTAAATTAAAATATCGTGTGCATGTGAAATCAGAGCGGGAATGAAATGATTTATACTCAAAAGAAAAATAGAATTTGGATATTTTCCGAAAATAAATGTGCAACTTTTTAATTGGGCGAAAAATAAAAGGGGTTGATGTGCGATTTTGAGGAGGATTCTAACGCTTGGCGCTATTTATCGTAATTTAATAGTCTGCTATTTGGGTTATGAATACACCTGCGTATAAGTTTTTGAAATTTTCATTCAGTTGGAATTGTGCATTTTTCTGAGCAGCTTTATTGCATCTATTTCTAATACATTACATCCAGAAAAAAGGATGTTAGAAATATCAATTTTAATTTTGTTTAATCACACTCATGAATAATGATACACTTTCCAACTTAATAAAATAAGGAACGAAAATAGGGTAGACCTATGGATTATAACTCTTTTTATATATAGCACTTTAGTGCGTATTTAAAATCTGAAAGCGTGTCAGATTTTCTATGATTCTAGCGCTTGGCGCAATTTAATGAGAGGGTATTTTTAAAAAAAGCGTAGGTCATCTTATAAATAAAAATGAAATTCTGTTTGTCAATTTGTTGATTTGGGTAGTATACAATTCCACAAAAATGGACCTGTCAGCCTGAAATTTTACACAGATATATGTAAAATAATATAGAATAAATGATAGTCCACTTCAAAACTTTGAAAGTCCACTCGTTCCCGGAATTTAAGA
>JAWZYV010002411.1:0-15090 GCA_038373885.1 Cheiracanthium punctorium
TAAGTTTTTCTCACGCTTCGTAGTTTTCCGTAGATGGCGAGGTGAGAGGATGGGGGGCGGCACGCAATTGCGAGGTACTGACTAAAATAAAAAACTATCCATAGTCCAGTATTGAAAGGAGTATCGCCCTAAAAGGAAGTTCATGGAATACTGGACACTGAGTGATTGGCAATCATCCTGGCAAGTGGACACTACGCCTGTGATTTATGGGTGCAATTAAAAAAAAAAGATCAAAGAAAATTTAATGATGTTTTACAAAAAGCATACAATTTACAGATATGTAAAATTCCTTTTCGAAAGCAAAAAATTACTCCATATTTTATGTTGAATTATAGAGGTGCGAGGGGGGGGAGGCAGCACGGTCAGGACGCAGTCACAAAAAATCAGACCCCTGATCAGACATAGAAGGGGCCCCGGGCAAAAAAAAAAAGTTGTTGGGGCCCCAATACAATTACAGACAAATTTTTAAACTTATTTGTGAATTGTTTTCTATTTTCCCAGCATAAAGATTACAAAATAAAACATTTCAAAATAATTCTAAAATTAAATAAAAATTACCACATGGTGTATATATACTCATTTAGAACAAGGACTACTGCAATTTAAAATTGATTTTAATATATTTTTTAATCCATATTGAATTATTAGCGATATGGTGTGCCGCTGAGTTCCACCTGCCAGAAAATTTTCATTCATCATAATATTGTAAAAAAAATGCCTAACTAATGGATTATTTTGTGATAAGTACAATAATGTGCCATAAATTTTCCAAAAACGCTTTAATTCTATTTTATTGATCTAGACTCTAGAAACCATTATCATTGTGTTAGAAAGAAGAACAGAAAATAAGTCTCGAAGCCTTTTTATTGTTACACAATTATGATATAGATAAAGGAAATTTAGCTTAATAAAAATTATTATTGCAGCATATATAAATTTAATATACAATAAATGGAGAGATTTGCGAGGCCTTTATTTTTCAGGGGCTCACGGGCCACACGCCCGTGTGATAATGAGACTCTCGAGGCCCCATCAAAATAACCTCTGTTCAACTTTGGACTCCTCTTTCCTTCCTTTTTTGTCCTCTTTATGGCAGATTGGTGATTCTACAAATAATACTGAGAACGATAAAAGAAAAAAGATGCACAATGTCAGGCTTCCGCTTCAGGCAAAACAAACCCCCTCCCCCCCCCCTCGTGTGCGTGTGTCCCCTGGGAGGGGGGGGGGCGGGGGAGAGATTGGGTGTCTTTCAAGCATCAGTTTCAGTTATGCTTGGAGTCAGAAGAGAGAGAAATTGCACCACGGGATCAATCGCCGGAAATGATGACACGGCAAAAGTAGCTTCCAAAATTCGCTACAAACTACTGTTTTTTTGTAGCGCGCTACACGCTACACTACTTTTTAAAAAAAGTAGCGCGCTACACTACAAACTACAAAAAAAAGTAGCGGCTACCACTGGCGTAGCCAGGGGGGGGCCCACCGGGCCCGTGCCCCCCCCGAAATCTTTTCAGTTGTTATATATATATATTGCAATTTGCAAAAAATGGATCGTCTCATGAATCCTTGTAGTGTGATATTTGTCTAATCTTTTTGATAAACGTTTTCTAGATCCTTTCACATTGAGAAGGAAGTAAAAAAACAAGTCAATAAAAAGGTTAAAAAGTGCCTTTAATCACTAACCCGTGGTGACTTTCGACACGCTTACACACCAGAAAAATATACATTTGGGCAATATCCTACTCCCGGGATACTAAAAATTTCCCCCTCCCTATAACCTCTGCTCGTTACTGTTGTACCCTGTGAAGTTTGTATCCCCAAGTGTTATCAGCTTTCATGGCCACCTGTGGTATTTTTAAACTATGGTGTATACAAAAATAGTACTTTCTACTAACGATAAAATTACAAGGAGGGGCACAAGTTGACCCTTTCCCCACCATTCCCAAGGTCCAGATGCTCGTGTTTTTGACTAGCGTGTTGCTCTGTACAGTTGGTGGGTTCGAATAGAGATTATGGCCTCAAGAAAGTGCCCGTTGTGTAGAAGTATAGGAGAAATTTTAAATAAAATTCTAAAAATTATACATAAGTTTGCCTGCTAACAATGAAGACTCAAATCTACAGGAAACGGACAAAGCAATAGATGAACAGATATTTCCAGAAAACTTCAGAAAGCACATCAGGAAAAAAAACTAAAGTAAATACTCAATATTTCATTGTGTGTTTTTAAATGATAATATAAACGATGACATAATATCTTCTTAAGTATGTTGAAAAATTTGTATTATCATATTTTCATTAATATGTAATTTAAGAAATGTTTCCATTTTACCCACCCTTTCAACTGACAAGAGGATAAATCTGTAATTTGTTTTTCTGTTTTAAAGTTTTATAAAACTTTATAAATACTATTTTATATGCTCTGGTAAAGAATAATAAATCAATAGTATTTGAAATATCTAGGGATGCACTTGATATTCGGCTAATTTATTAATATCCGAAATATCATCGGATTTCCGAATCACAATCACCAGATATCCGACTTCTCTTTCGGATATCCGGGTCGCGACTAAGTAAGGTCTATCCACAGTCCACTAAGTCTGTATTTTTTAAATAAAAACTACTCTCAGTAATGTTTTCTTCTTAATATTTTTACTACTCACAGTTTAAAAAAAAATTAAATATTCTTAAGGGCTTTCCTTTGTAATTTAAAATCGCAACCAATCAGAACAGCAGTTTTGCTTTGAAATTAATCTGAAAAATCGGAGCTTAATACCAGGCCCGGACTGGCCAAGGTGTACGACTGTCTGCAGACTGGTGGGCCCCCACCCTCGGCGGGCCCTCCCAGCTGAAGGCGGCCCCACAAACAGAAAAGAGAAAGAAAATAAAAAAAGTGCTATACCTATAGCATTGGAATGAAGTTTGACACATACAAAATTTTTTGCAGCTGCAATTGCGCCTCAGAAGACTTCAAAATACTTCATTTTAAATGCAGTTCTCAAAATTTCTTGAGTGAGGGTTCCCGAATGAACAAGGGATTAATTAATATGAATGATGCATATTAATTAATGGATCAATGTTTTATTAATGCATTAATTATCAAGCATAATTAATTAATAATAACACCATACTTCCCCCCCCGCATACCCCGAAAGTTAACACATCCTATTATTTATTGGTTACACAATAACCCGGCCCCCCCCCCCCTTTCTCTTGAGACGGGCGAGCCCCTACCCTCCTAGTCCGGCCTGCTTAATACCTTTATTTTCTGATTCTAAAATAACACATTAAGTTGCTCATTAAAATGTGAATTTCTATTAAATATATTTTTCTTCTAAGTTAAACAATTAAACAGACCTATTTTCAGTTTTTGTTTTTTAAATTGTACGTTAAAACTTTGTACTCATGCAGGGTGCCGAAGCCAGAAATTTCAGCTAATAAATAGGTATATAAAAGTCAATGACTTCATTGGTAGAATATCATAAATTTTGTCGTTTGTGCAAATTAAAGACAAATATAACAGCAAACTATTAATGCACTACCTAATTCGTTATATTAAAGTTTATCAAATAATATTAATTAGTTTATTTCTCCCGAGAATCACTTTTTAAAATCAGTTTACAAGAAATACGTGCAACAAAAGAGAAATTTCTCACAAGCCCGAGCCCGGTTCGGGCTCGGGCTGAGTCCATATCATCTCTAGTGCCCACCCCCCTGACTTATGGCTCACCAACTAGCGATGAGTTCAAACCTTCAATAACCCCCCTCAATAATTTTGAGAACTCATACGTTCTGGAAAGTTTTGTGCGTCTGTTTTTTTCCTTTTTTACTAAGAAATAATCCGGTGTATTTTTACTATTTAATCTTCCCAATATTACGTAAAATGTACTTTGAAGAGATTTAATTAACAACTCAACACTTATTCAAGTCGAAAATTTGCAATTAATTATATTTTTTAAGGCTACTTAAGTAGAAAAATTCTATACATTTTGAACCAACTTTATTCCAAAAACCAGAATTTTCGAATATTTTCCTCTAGTGACGTCTGTGTTATTTTAATACGTATTTTGTTAGCAATGTTCAGAAAATTTTAATCTTGTGATCAACCTTATTCCAAAGAGCAGAGTATCGGATTTTTTTTTTCAAGTGATGTCTGGGTTATTTCAATATTTTGTCTGCATTGTATACGTATAATATTCTAATCCTGTCACCAACCGTATACAGTGGTTTTCTCCGAAACTTAGCGTAAATACGGGTTAGGACCCCTTAGAAAGACCCCCACGGAGGGCACCCCACCCTTCGGCCTAGAGCCCACGAGGAGCTAATCGGCCGTAATCCCACAAGCAAACAAACAAACCTTATACAGAAGGGCAAAGTTTTGGAAGATTCTCCTTAAGTCATATCTTTGTTATTTTAATATTGTATTTGAATTGTGTAGGGTATTTTAATCTAGTAATCAACTTTATTCCAGAAACGAGAGTTTTGGATGATTTTCTTCAAGCTATATCTTTCTTATTTTAATATTGTGTTTGCATTATTTAGAATATCTTAAATTTGTGAGCAAGCAACATTATATTAAAAACAAGCATTTTGAAAAAATAAAAGGTAAATAAAAAAATCTAGTCATAAGATTTTCTAGGTTAATTATGTGTTACTGCATAAAACTGTACATTTTGACTTATTAATTGCAATAAGAAACTGAGTTAGTACAGCCTGTGCATTATAATTAAAGGTTTATTTTTTTTAATTAGCGTCGCTGTTCTGTGGCTGTTAATTATAAAAATAATAATAGGTTTGTGTTTGCGTGATCTTCATTATAAAATACAGGTTGATTCAAAAATAACGTGACCAATTTCAGAGTATCATAAAATTTTATTGAATTAAGTTATTTACACGAAATTTTCAATGTGGTTTCCTTTAGCATAGTGCGCTTTACGTAAATTTTTAGGTCAAGCCAAAAGAGCTTTTTAGACCATTTTTGGAGGTATTTTTCCAACTTCCTCTTTGATTGCTTTTTAAAGCCCTTAAAGTGTTCTTACCTTACGTCTATTTAATTGTTCTTTCAAGTATCCCATAAAAAATAATCGCAATTAGCACAGTCAAGGGATGACGGTAGCCATTTTTCAGGAGAAATAAAGTTAATTTTTTTAAAATCTTTCAGCCATTTGACAATTGACCTTCCAGTATGACTTGGTGCAGAATCTTGTTGTAAAACAAAGTTTTCTTGGGTGTAAAGACGTTTACTTTCTTTGATCATGTGCTCCAGACCTTTATTCTGATAGTATTTAGCATCAATTTTAACCTTTGGTTCTACAAAAAATGTTTTTATTAAGCCTTGAGAGGACATTCCCATCTATACCACAGTACCTAACGTCTAACTTGCCTTCTGCAAAACAGCCGCGTCTTTGCGACGATGTTCGCAATATATTGAACCTCCTTTTGCCAGTTGTGAATTACAGACGAAACAACGCTTCATCAGAAGTTATCCATGTTTTGTATCTACCTTTGCGTAACATTAAATACAGAGGCCAAGAACATGTTCTTCGTTTTTCTACAGTGTTAGCAGATATTTGATGACAAACTAGTTTCTTCAATTTTTATAGGCAATTTTCTTTATCTGACGACAAATTGTCGATTGGGATACCTGTTTCTTTTCGAAAGTTCTTTGAGGAAGAGGATTTTATACAACGATAAGTCTTTTCAGTTTCTTTTTTTCTTTTTCACCAAGGACTTCCTTTCGTCCACATTTCCCCCCTGGAGCTCTTGATTGCCAGCCAAATTTTATTTCTTTTCAAAGTTTAGATAGTTATACATTAGAAAAATGCCTTTTCTGAATTTTAAATGCTTTATTTATAACAGAATTTGAGCAACCATCCTACAAAAGTTAAAAATTTCGTTTCGGGCTTGAGGATCTAATTTCGGAGCCAAAATTTACTCCCACTAATAAAAGTAGTTCGATTGGTAATTTAAACGTTTAATTTTTTAAATAAAACTGGCGGTAAATTAAAATTTACCAAAATAATTATACGCTTTTAAAATTGGTCACTGTAATTTTGAATCAACCTGTATGTATTAGTTATATGCAGCTGCAAATGAGCTGATTGAAAATCCGGGATAGATTGATATATTTCCTGTTTATAACAATAAAATTTTACATAGAAATATTTTTTAGTACGGTCTTTTATTGAGAATTAAAAATCATTTATTTAGTTTTCTTTTCAGTATCTTCCTTTAGATATATTTATTGTAGAATAAGACTTATTGTAGTAGCAGATACGGGCCTGGATTTAAAATAAAATCTTATCTGGTTGAGATAATTGCTAGACAAACCGGTACATAAGCATCTATCTACAGAGATAATTATATTTAAGAATTATTAATTAACTCGCGAAATTAATACT
The DNA here is from genome assembly GCA_038373885.1 of Cheiracanthium punctorium. Classification (NCBI taxonomy): domain Eukaryota; kingdom Metazoa; phylum Arthropoda; class Arachnida; order Araneae; family Cheiracanthiidae; genus Cheiracanthium; species Cheiracanthium punctorium. The sequence continues at coordinate 6,396 of JAWZYV010002411.1, forward strand.
GAATAGCATCTTTAAACATACATTTATAAGGATATTTTTTGTGAAATTACTAATTAAGTAATATTATAATTAGAATTAGCAATTAGAATCTTATTATTAGTTATAATTAGTACTTAGAATATTATTTCTAATTATAATTAATAATTATAATTAATAATCATAATTTTTTTAAATTTAAGATTAATTAATAATTAAAATATTTCTAATTACAATTAATAATTAAAATATTAATTGGTTGGACAAAACTCTCTGTGCCCCTCCCGAAACAAAATCCTGGCTACGCCAGTGGCGGCTACTGTAGTTTCGCTACAAGTAGCGCGCTACTCCCCAGCCCTGAAAATACTTCCTTATACCTATAGGCTGCATAAAATAATGGCCCTATTACCAGCAACAAATTGTACTCGTGAATGTTCTTTTTCAGCACTTCGCCTTTTAAAAGCGTATCTTCCGTCCACAACGGGTGGAAGAAGACTGAACGGACTAGCGATGTTGAAGATCCACAAAAACGCCCATATTAGCCCGAAGAATTGAATGAACTAGTGAAATAACCCCGACACTTAGATATTAAATTATAACATTATCAATCAGACATACTTATTTTGTGTTTTTGCGTAAAATAAATCAGCAATGTGAATTCGTTTTTTGAAATATATTTTTACAGACAAAGAATACTAGGCAAAGTTTAACAATTTTTTTACAAACCCCCTCCACAGAAAATTTCTGGTTGCGCCCCTGGTTTAGATAAGTGAATTACAACGAATATGAAAATCTGCATTCTATTTATAAATAATTAAACGGATATTATTATCTATCAGATTCTTTAAAAATTTATCATCGACCCCTAAGCCGTCCTAGAACACTATAGACCAGCGTTTCTCAACCTGTGGGGCGCGCCCCTCAAGGGAATTGCAGAGCGTTTGCAGGGGGGAGGGGGGCGAGAAAAACCAAAGAGCAAGTAGTGTGATGGAGATCACATATCTAATTTAATAATCATTTACTTTGGCTTTCTTTAATGTAATCTATCCAAAATCAAGAATTCTACATCTTTTCTGTTCTCATTTTTCGGTCACACTTCGGCTTTTAAATCTGTATATTCGCTTTTCCCGTATGCATTCTTCTTAATTGTTTATTAGACTTTTCAGAACCGGTGGCATCGTTCTGAGCTAAAAATAGATTATATTACGTCCGTTTGCAATCGCAACGAATTTTTTGATTCCCTCTTGGCATCCTGCTGGTGTCAGTTATATTTTTGTTGCCCTGCCTCATCTTTAAAATTATTTGCTCGCGATTACGTCATTTTAATTTTATTGGATTAACTTTTAGGGTTGCTCTGGAATTGGCGTTATTTATCTCAACCAAGTTGTTGTTCTTCTTGCCAATGTGTAACTCTGCTGGCGTAATTTTTACTTCATTTCCATCTTAATTTCACTGTCCATATAGGACGTTGTTTATTTAATTCTCTGAGCCACCACCACAGCTATTCTTTGTAATAAGTTTATGTTTCAATAGCATCTTTTAAATAAATAGTTTTAAGCATTCAATGTCTTTTTCTTTATTGCAACTAAGTGTAATCGAACCTGCATTTTCACACAACGCCTTTTAATCTCAAATTTAAGTCTGCAACCAAATAACTTCGTCATAAGTAGTGATGCAGGTTTTTAAAAGATCTTATTTATTCTCATTTTTACTCAAAAATATAACCATTTTCGCTTAAAATGCTCATTTAAACTTTACTGATTACATTATTTTGTAGAAAATTCGACTATATTCATTGTTGAAGGTTAAAGAACAATGTATGCTGAAAAAATGTGAGGGGAGGGGGGGGGGGTCGCGCCACCGTAAGTTAGCCTTTGTTGGGGGAGGCGACATTAAAAGGTTAAGAACCGCTGCTATAGACCCCTTTAAAAGTTTCATAGACTTCCAAGGTGTCCACATGGACCAAATTGAAAATCACCGATCTAAGGGAAAATTAACGGATAAATAATTTATTTTCATTTATGCCAGTGTTAGTGATTAGTCCCAGAAAACAGTTCATTTTTTTTATAATATGATTCACAAAGTATTCATACTTCGTTTTTTTTTCACTGATGAGTGTGAAAATTATTTAAAATATTTTGTTTTTATCTAATTTGTACTGTACACATATTATATTAAAACATAGTACGTCTTTTGAAGTTGAATTGTTGGCATCTATTTATTATCAATTTGGAATTAAACTGGAGACTAAATTATATATAACTTTTCTATTGTGTGTATTATAAGCTTTTATAATTTCTCCAAGAATTCGCATTAACCAACATAGGCGTAGGACAAGGGACAACATGTTCCGCTTGCCGTCTACTTTGTTTAAAACACCATCGATTCAAAAGTCTTTTCCTCCCGCAAAAACCTATAAAAATTTCACTATTTCCACTCTTGAATATATTTAACCTATATACAGACATCCACCCCCGCAATCCGCAAACCTTTGACATATCTACGTCTATATTAACCTATTTTCTATCTCTCATAAAAATGTTAGCTCCTTTATACCACATTCAAAAGTTTAAACAACTTTTGGCACTATACTATTTTCATTAAATTTCAAAGTATGTATGTTTCTATGTGTATATTAAATATTCAATATGTAAAAGGAATTCTTCACCAGAGACAAAAATGTGTGTCAATTCTTTAGCATATATAACAGCTAATTGCTTAGAAAGTGAGCATCCTTGAACGATTAATCTATATAAATAAAATTAGACTTTTGTCTGTACATTTCTTGGAATTCAAAAATTATTCTTAGATTATTAGAAAATCACCGATTCTAAGCAAGTGATATAGATACGATCAGCAATTCCCCACTTTGTCCTGCCGTTGAGTCTAACGTAGTATAAAGCTTATGATGCTTTTAGGAAGGAAACCCAAAAAACATAAACCTAGCGAAAAGTAGTAATCAGTTACTGATCATCATTTTGAATTAAATGCATGTTTCCCTTAATAAACATCAGCACATTAAAATATTGCCAATGACAGCGATGATCATATAGCCTGTAATATATGTTTTCCCGTAAAAGAAGACGCTCAACAGAGTTTTTTAAAATAAGGTCTACAAATGCAACACAAGCGATGGCAAGATGAAAAAGGAGAGAACGTCCAGCCTAATACCGTGATTACTCGCGTAATAGCCACCCTCGCATAATAGTCGCCCCCATCCCCCCCCCCCCGTTAAAATCGTAAAAATATTTTCCCTTCATAAAAGTTGCATTCACGTAAAAATATAACTTTAAAAAGAAAACTTTTTTTGTGAGCAACTGACGAAAAGAACGTCAAATAATCTGAAAGCATTTGGTAAGTTAGTAATTTATTAATATAACCGTAATGTTTTAGCTTTAGAGTCAACAATATTACGTAGTAGATTTCCTCGCATAATAGTCGGGCCTAGACTTTCAGCATGAAAAATTGGGAGGAGGGGGGGGGGGGAGAGTGCCACTATTACGCGAGTAAACACGGTTAGCAAAAACAGAAAATGCTCGATGGACGAATGTGTAATGTCTGAATGTGAATGATTACTGACAAACGTTACATCGAAATATTTTATTTATCTATGAATACAAAAGACTCTTTTCGAATGCTTAATAAGTCTGTTAAAATAATTGGAGCTCACATTATACAGGGTGTCACTAAAAGGTGGTAACGGGCTTTAATTCTTCATCTATTAGAGATAAGCGGGCAGTGTAAATTGAAAAAATGCTCAAAATAAGGTCGTGAATAAGATTCTTTTAAGAAAAAAATCCTCTCGTTCATTTTCAAAAAGTTACACTTTTTAAATTTGCGTACGACCCCCGTACAAAAAATTTCCAATTAGTAAAATGTACCGCAAACTCTCATGAGGTGACATACAAAATTTGAGAAATATACCTTAATAAGTGTCAGAAATAAGAAGATAAATATATCGCTGACTTAAACCACTTTTCCATGGCTCCCGAACAAAAAAAAAAAAAAAAAAAAAAAAAAATCACGCATTTCAGGGATCGGACAAGAAAATCTTTTTTTCCACTCTAGCAATAAACGTTTACATTCAAAATCATGTATAGACCGATCATCTATCTTAAAAGATATCTCTGTGACGTTGTATGACAAAAGGCTCAAATCTGGTACATTATTCATGAGTGTATGGGGCACATACACTCACATAGAGGATAGAAAATCACGTTTTTTACTCTTTATATGAAGATGTCTTTAAAATAGATTCTAAAATTGTTCTGTCTCAATTGTGGAAACACACTCACTATTGGGAACAACTGAAGAAGGGTTTCTTGAAAGAACGGGGCAACTCCATCGAACGGCAGTTTGTAGTTTAATATACAATCTTCATTGGCGTAACTGGCCTGATTTTCTAGGGTGGGCTACAGCCCTATTTATCTATTATATGTAAGTTAGCAGTAATTGTTATATGGAAGTTAGCATTAGTATATTATTATTAATTAGAATTAGTTTATTATACGTCCCACAGTAGCAAGCCTTTACCCAAGGGGGGGCACTGCCCCCTCACAGAGAAAATCTCCCCCCCCCGTTCCCAAAGCGCCTTTGGAAAAATTTTACCCTACTTCGAAATTTGCTAAGTAGACAGAGAAGTGATTTGAAAAAATAAAAAAAGTTAAAATCAATTTCAAAATTTAAACATTTTTAAGAGTTCTGATATCCTGCTTTAAAACCAGTGAAGTATAAACGACAGGTGTGTATTTTCAACACTTAATCAAGTTCTAAATCTCCAATGATTATTGATATTACATGACCGAAAAGAAGCTTTGTATTACTTGTATTTAACCAAGATATTAAAAATCGCAGACTATATGATTTTGTTGATCGGTTTGTCAACATGGACAAGCGAATGTTCTTCATTGTTATTTCGGTATATCATATTTGTTTATCCACCGTTAAATCTGAATAATAAACGTCTTGTCCATCACGATTCCGGGATCGACTCATCGCTACGGGTCACCTGTCGCCATGTTGAAATTTTGATAAAAATGACATTTTTATCTCTAACTAAAAGCAAAAACTTTTAGTACACTTCGAAAGATCTCTAAAAAATTAACTTTTTTAAAACTTTCAGCTACTTTCAACTTTAAATATCTAGCGAGATATCACGCCTTGAAAAAGTAAAGACAGAAGCGATCAAACGATTCATATCTTGATTCTTTCAGAAAATAAAAATGACGGAACATAATCTCTCGCGTAGATCGATGAGAGAAAAAGCGCAACAGATTGTTTGGTGTCGACATATATCAGTTATATTAACTAAATCATTAAAAATGTCCGTTTTACTGCAGATTTCTGCTTTACCTGAGGAATAATTTAATACAAAATTCATGTATAATTAATTGCTTATTCAGTAAAGTACTTCTAATTTATTTACAAATTATATGAATCATTCAATAAAACTGCAAAAAAAAAAAAAAAAAAAAAAAAAAAAAAAAAAAAAAATTAATATTCAAAAGGATTAAATAATTTTACAATTGCTCAAAATGATTTCGAGGCCATATTTTAACTAACCAAATTTATTAATTTACTATAGTAAAAAAACTATATAAAACCATTCATTATAATTTCTATTTTACTAATTTGCATATGAATGTAGTGATAAATATCTTTATAGGTTATTTTTCTCTTCAACGGTAATCTCATCAGCCGCCCGTTCAAAGAGATTTTGCTACTAACAATTGTATTTATTAAAGTATCGATTTTAAACGAAAAAGTTAGTTATAGAATTATTTTAATATGTTGCAAATTTCGGTCGCGAAGCGGCGCGTGTGCCCTAGGTTGCACATTTTGGCCGCGAAGCGGCCATCGACGGCCAAAATTGGTCGCCCAAGACAACTAGCAGGGGCGTAGCCAAGGGAGGGGGATCATAACCCCCCCAATGATTAATTTTTTGCCATTGAAAATGTATATTCTTCACTCCCTTACCATACACATATATGCATATGTGAGTTGTAGTAGTCGTAACCCCCCCCCATGAAAATTTTCTGGCTACGCCCCTGGCCGCTAGTAAATATAGAATGGCGATAAATTGAGGGTTTAATTCATTTTCCCTTATGAAATATCAAATTTAGGTTTTAGAACAATGGGAGTATTTTAAGAAGCATACTTAAAAAAAAAAAAAAAAAAAAAAAAAAAAAGGAAAAAATAATGTGCGGCATTATGTACTGCACATTACTTTTACCGCAGCGGTAACTAAAAGTTTTATTTTGTGAACAAAACTGAATATTTATAAAATTAATTATTAATTAAATGAACAACGAAATTTAACTAAAATATATGGTGGTAGCAAAAAGTCCTGAACACACTCAATTTTTTGTGCCTAACTTTTACGGTTGACCGAATTTTTCATTATGTAATTATCTTAATTTCTTAAATATTGTAAGTGATTCTAATTTACTTTCAATTCTTTCCAACAAGGCTGAAAAGCGTTTATGATATAAGTTTGTCTGTCTGTCCTTCCGTGTTCTAACTGCTGTTAAAACAGAGGGTTACGTGTGCCGTAAAAACACGTTTTTAGAATGATTTCGAGGCCATATATTTGATGTTGAAAATTTTAAAATATAATCATGTTTAAAATAATATCGACCATAAATCATTGGTCTATTGAGGAATTATTTGCAGGGTTTCATTTTTGTAAAAATTGTTTATTTTTGTGAATTTTCCTAATTTTTGTCACTTTTTTTCTTAAAATAATTTACAAAAAAAATTAAAGGTTAGGTAATTTATTTTTACCAACTAAAGTTAGCGATTTTTAACAGTTTTTATATTTAACACCACGTCTGTGCATTTACTTAAGTTTAGATGGTAAATTGCTCGATTTTCTTACAATAAAATTAAAACCAGTAAAATTGCGGTTAACAAAATTTGACCATACAGGGAGAAAAATCATAAGTTGTATTACTTTTTATTAAATAATATGCTTTAAAGCAAGACTACTGCCGTTAAGCAGTAGAAATTTTATTCTTATAAAATTTATCAATTCTTAGAAAAAGGAGTCTGGTGTTAACAGATTTTATTTGTACAGGATAAACTAGTTACAGTTCCTTCTTCTTAATTCTAATGGTCTGGGATAAAACCTTTTTTGTGGGGGCAGCGGAGAAGAAGAAAGCATTTCTTGGAAGAGTTTTCTTTCAATAATAAATTTAAATTTAAAATATAAAAATTACTAATTAGTCTTTTTGTCTGATGTTGGAAAGAAAGCACAAAAATACATGGCATTCGTGATTTGAATGCCAGATCGCACCGTGTACTGGTGATAATGTGTGCATCTTTAATTCGTGTTTCCAAAAGTCCTCTGCCCAGTTATTAACAGCTTTCAAGGGCACAAAAGTTTATGCATCTCTTAAACTTCTGATGAGTCTAAGCAAATACATATACATACAGTGTACCTGCGAAAGTCCGCTATTTCTGGACGGCGAGAGCTATAGTCATAAAAGTAAAGGTCTGGGCATAGTAAGGTTGCCTTGCGCTACGCAATTTAAACCGCTTACAGCGCCACTTGTTGGATAAATTCGAAGTTAACGTTTTTATCTCAAAAACGGTCAGAGTACGGGAAAAAAGGCATCTACAAAGTTGTTCATCATCTATTTAGTAAGAAAAGACACCTTAATATTAATTTGCACATGGTTCTCATTAGTTCGCAGAATAATGCTACGCGTAAAACGCACATTTGTTTGGTCGAACTTTTCAAAACTGCATTTACCTGACATAAAGCTCATTTATTCTTCATTTTATAAGTGTTTTATGTCAGTAACAATACACATCTAGATGCTGGTCTGCAGTTCCGCTGGAAGATGTTCAATATGGTTGGCGACACACTGGCAAAAGCATCAATAATTTTATCATTTTGATTTTACTCTTTCAACAGTAATATGGTCAAAATCTTAACAATAACTCGTATACAGTTAAGTGCATTATTTAGTCCTAATCCTGCACACATTACTTTTCCTGCAAAACTATTCCTATTATCCGAAACCACCAAAAATTTTGAACAGCCAATTTCCTGTGTCGGGTCCAAGGTAGGGGATAGGGGCTTCACCCTTCTCCACCCCACCCCCCCCCCCAAAAAAAAGTTTAAGTGCAAAATTTTACTTTATTGTACATTTTCCTTATGTCAAATGAGCTACAATTAGTCCTTTCCAAAGCAAATTATATTAGTTTAATGTTACATTTTCCTTTATTGTACAGTTTAAGTCAAATGAGTTTTATCTTAGAAATTAGCCCCTTCTCCCAAAAAATTCTGTATGTTTCACTGACATTTTCTAATTACAGAAATCTCTTCACCAGTAGAAAGAATATAGAGCATTTTCGACGTGACGTATCTGTGACGTCAGCTGAGTGACAGCTTCGCGCATCGTTCTGCGCATGCTATTTCTTTACCTAAACGTATTATTTAGCAATCTTGGTAATCCGTAAAAACTACGTGTAATCTGACGAGGTTCACTGGGTTTTCGGATTGCGAACCCTCCCCTTCTGTGAAGTATGTAAACAAACTGTAGCAAGCCAACAGGCGTTGGAGTTCAGATAGCAATCCATGCATTTAACACTGTATCTTTATCCCTCGCCTCCCCAAAAAATTCACCCTCCCCAATTTTATTGTAAATATTTTTTCAGTGTGCATGAAAGAATGTACATTATTTATTTAGAATTGTCGTAAAATTTTTTAAAG
>JAWZYV010002412.1:0-15897 GCA_038373885.1 Cheiracanthium punctorium
TCACAGTTTTTATTTTAACAGACAAACAAAACAATATAGCATGATTCTTATTACAAAAGCCCCAGTAGTGATTGTACATTTCCCCCTTTTTTTGTTCTAAACCAGATGGCTTTCGGAAATGTAAAGAAAAAAAAATATCTCTTTACACTGCTAACTTGAAATTGTTTTGCAGATTGAAAATACATTTGGAGTGAGAAATAAAAAGTATATAGCGACGACGAAAAAAAAATCAGACGAAACCAGGGTCGGGAAGATCCACTCTAATACTTTCTACAATCGAATTCAGAGAAACACCCCGGGAGCGACCCTTCAACGTTCCGCGAAAAATCGGTCGCCAAGAGAGGTGGTCGTTCCAAGAAGTGTCAACATTTGGCAGCCAAAACAAACCGCTAAAAATATTGTTTGGTTTATTATTTATAAAACTGCATGCTAATACATAATTAATCATACAAGCATATTTTTAAAATTTTAATTTTATAAAATACTAGCTGAAGTACCCGTTCTTCGCACGGGAATGAATGGACTTTTTGATATTACGATTTGTGGTGATTACTATTCATTGTAATAAACAGACATAGCAAAGTGGATATCGCGTTATATTGTGTCCAATAATCATGCATACCGAATTGCAAGGCAATCGTTTGTACGGTACAGAAGGCCATGCGGCGTAGCGCAATCTAGTGGCGAGTTTTAGCAAAACGGATACGGCGAAAATATTTTTCGCATTCAGATATCGATGTATACGAATTTTCATGACTATCGGCTGGACAGTCCTAAAGTCCATGTGTTGACGCGACATCTAGTGGCAAGTTATAGGAAAATGGATAGCGCCAAACTCTTCCCCGTGTTCAAATATCTATGTATACCTATTTTCATAGCGATTATTTGCACAGTCAAGAAGTGATACACTGCAGGGCCATCTAGTGGTTCAATAAAGTAATGATTTGCTACAGCGCCGTCAATTGGCGAGTTATAGCAAAACGGATAACGCCAAAATATTCTCATTGTTCAAATAGCTATGTATACTGATTTTCATAGCGACCGTTTGAATGGTCAAGAATTTGGCCTGCTGCAGCGTCATCTAGTGGCGAGTTAAAATAATAATGCATTGCAGTGTCATCTAGTGGTGAGAAACATAAAAAAAACGCAGTTAGAATATATTCTTCGTGCTCGAATGTGTAAGTATAAAAAAGTTTATGCCGATCGGTCGAACGGTATAGAAGTTGATGCTTTGCAGCGCCATTTAGCGGCAAGTTACAGCAAAATCGATAGTGAAAAATATTCTCCGTGTTCTAATATTCGCGTGTATCAAATTTCATCGAAATCGGTTGGACGATATTCCCATAGCAAACGGCTAAACGGAATAGAATTCAACGTTGTGCTGCGGCACCAAGTGGCAAGTTAAGGAAAACGGATAGCATAAAAACCTTCTCCATCATAAAAGACTTAGGTGAACCAAATTTCATCGTGCAACGGTGCTCAACGTTGCTGGAGGTTTTCAACCTCATAAACACATACCAACATTCATTTTTATCTATAACCAGTGTTATTATATATACCAGTCTCAAATAAAATCCAGTTTCAAATCTAAGCCTCGCCAAAGTGCCAACATACGCCATTTTGCAAGAGTTTTTTCAGGGAATCATTCGAAGCATTGACTTAGCAGCAATCAATATGGGAAATGGTTCGACCGCCAAAGTGTAGCACGCATTTATTTGAAAATTGGAATCCCTTAATACAGCCGATTTTTTTTAGAATTATCAACTATATAACGTGTTTTATTCATCGTTACTCCGATGTACTATATGCGAAGATTTCAATTTTCTGAAATTTGGCGGAATTCCCCCAACTTAAATCAATGCACTCAATTGGCGAGAATGCCGAAGATAGATCGCTTGAAATCTTTTAATACCTAACTGCATTATTTCCTCACGGATCATTAAAATTTAACGCTGTATTCTAATAAAACCTTTGCACCTGTTTACAAAAATCCATTTCCTTAAGTTCTCAGTAAATTGCGCCTAGCCGGAAACTGTGCAAACTGCTAGAACTCACTTTCTCGGCATTTTGAGCCATTTTATTTTTCGCCAAACTAAAAAATTTTAACATATTAGCCTCAGAAATCTTCAATTCTTATTGTTTTGCGTATAAAACATTTCATTCCTGCTCTGTTTTCCCATGCACACGATATTATAATTTAAAAGAAATAACCTTACGAATATAAACTAACAAAAAAAATCATTATTATTCTTTTATTTTTATTTTGAGAATTTAAAACATTTTATTCGGCAAAATCGCCACACATGGCAACCACGATCCTTATTTCACACTTTTTTCACTACAGGGGTTACAATTACGGAAAGCTTTTTGCGGGAAGAGCATAAAAAATCTCTTAAATTCCGGGAACGGGTGGACTTTCAAAGTTTTAAACTGGACTACGATTTATTCTATATTATTTTGCATATCTGTGCTAAATTTCAGGCCGATAGGTTCATTTTTGTGGATTTGTATACGAACGACATTTTATTCGGCAAAATCGCCACACATGGCAACCACGATCCTAATTTCAAACTTTTTTCACTACAGGGGTTACAATTACGGAAAGATTTTTGCGTGAAGAGCATAACAAATCTCTTAAATTCCGGGAACGGGTGGACTTTCAAAGTTTTAAAGTGGACTATGATTTATTCTATATTATTTTACATATCTGTGCTAAATTTCAGGCCGATATGTCCATTTTTGTGGATTTGTATACGAATCAAATCCACAAACAAACAAACAAACAAACAAACAGAATTTCATTTTTATTTATAAGAATAGCTGAAGTACCCGTTCTTCGCACGGGAATGAATGGACTTTTTGATATTACGATTTGTGGTGATTACTATTCATTGTAATAAACAGATATAGCAAAGTGTATATCGCGTTATATTGTGTCCAATAATCATGCATACCGAATTGCAAGGCAATCGTTTGTACGGTGCAGAAGGCCATGCCGCGTAGCGCAATCTAGTGGCGAGTTTTAGCAAAACGGATACGGCGAAAATATTTTTCGCATTCAGATATCGATGTATACGAATTTTCATGACTATCGGCTGGACAGTCCTGAAGTTCATGTGTTGACGCGACATTTAGTGGCAAGTTATAAGAAAATGGATAGCGCCAAACTCTTCCCCGTGTTCAAATATCTATGTATACCTATTTTCATAGCGATCATTTGCACAGTCAAGAAGTGATACACTGCAGGGCCATCCAGTGGTTCAATAAAGTAATGATTTGCTACAGCGCCGTCAAGTGGCGAGTTATAGCAAAATGGATAACGCCAAAATATTCTCATTGTTCAAATAGCTATGTATACTGATTTTCATAGCGACCGTGTTCAACTATATATGTATACCAATTTTCATAACGATCATTTCCACAGTCAAGAAGTGATACACTGCAGGGCCATCTAGTAGTTAATTAAAGTAATGATTTGCTACAGCGCCGTCAAGTGGCGAGTTATAGCAAAATGGATAACGCCAAAATATTCTCATTGTTCAAATAGCTATGTATACTGATTTTCATAGCGACCGTTTGAATGGTCAAGAATTTGGCCTGCTGCAGCGTCATCTAGTGGCGAGTTAAAATAATAATGCATTGCAGTGTCATCTAGTGGTGAGTAACATCAAAAGGAACGCAGTTAGAATATATTCTTCGTGCTCAAATGTTTAAGTATAAAAAATTTTATGCCGATCAGTCGAACGGTATAGAAGTTGATGCTTTTCAGCGCCATTTAGCGGCAAGTTACAGCAAAATGGATAGTGAAAAATATTCTCCGTGTTCTAATATTCGCGTGTACCAAATTTCATCGAAATCGGTTGGACGATATTCGCATAGCAAACGGCTAAAGGGAATAGAATTGGACGTTCTGCTGCGCCACCTTGTGGCAAGTTAGAGGAAAACGGATAGCATAAAAAGCTTCTCCATGATAAAAGACTTAGGTGAACCAAATTTCATGGTGCAACGGTGCTCAACGGTGCTGGAGTTTTTCAACCTCATACACTCATACCAACATTCATTTTTATCTATAACCAGTGTCATTATATATCCCAGTCCCAAATAAAATCCAGTTTCAAATCTAAGCCTCGCCAAAATGCCAACATACGCCATTTTGCAAGCGTTTTTTCAGGAAATCATTCGAAGCATTGATTTAGCAGCAATAATATATGGGAAATGGTTCGACCGCGAAAAAGTAAAGCAAGCCTTTATTTGAAAAGTTGTATCCCTTAATACAGCCGAATTTTTTAAAATTATCAACTATAACGTGTTTTATTCATCATTACTCTGATGTACTAAATGAGAAGATTTCAATTTTCTGAAATTTGGCGGAATTCCCCCAACTTAAATCAATGTACTCATTTGGCGAGAATTCTGGAGATAGATCAATTGAAATCCCTTAATAACTGCATTATTTCTTCACGGATCATTTAACGCTGTATTCTAATAAAACCTTTGCACTTGTTTTCAAAAACTATTTCCTTAAGCTCTCAATAAATTGCGCCAAGCCGAAATCTGTGCAAACCGCTAGAACTCACTTTCACAAAATCGGCATTTGAGCCATTTTATTTTTTCGCCAAACTAAAATAATTTACCTATTAGCCTCGGAAATCTTTAATTCTTATTGTTTTGCGTGTAAAGCATTACATTCCTGCTCTGATTTCCCATGCACACGATATTATAATTAAAAAAAAATAACCTTACGAGTATAAACTAACAAAAAAAAATCATTATTATTCTTTTATTTTTACTTTGAGAATTTAAAACATTTTATTCGGCAAAATCGCCACACATGGCAACCACAATCCTTATATCACACTTTTTTCACTACAGGGGTTACAATTACGGAAAGCTTTTTGCGTGAATAGCATAAAAATCTCTTAAATTCCGGGAACGGGTGGACTTTCAAAGTTTTAAAGTGGACTACGATTTATTCTATATTATTTTACATATCTGTGCTAAATTTCAGGCCGATAGGTCGATTTTTGTGGATTTGTATACGAACGACATTTTATTCGGCAAAATCGCCACACATGGCAACTACGATCCTTATCTCACACTTTTTTCACTACAGGGTTTACAATTACGGAAAGATTTTTGCGTGAAGAGCATAAAAAATCTCTTAAATTCCGGGAACGGGTGGACTTTCAAAGTTTTAAAGTGGACTATGAGTTATTCTATATTATTTTACATATCTGTACTAAATTTCAGGCCGATAGGTCCATTTTTGTGGATTTGTATACGAATCAAATCCACAAACAAACAAACAAACAAACAAGCAAACAAACAAACAAACAAACAAACAGAATTTCATTTTTATTTATAAGATTTAGAAATTTCGAATTGTTTCATATTTTTTCTCTGAGAATGCCTCTCTCTCTACTCTGTGTTTTGCATCTGACAAAAGAGCATTGATCGTGATATTCCTCATACATTCTCAATTTCTCGCAATAAAAATCTATTTGCCTTAAAATTTGATTTTTGTGTTTCCTCGGAGCATAAAGTTACCTTTTACTTTCTCTCCGAATTTCCCTTTTCGTGAGACTCGATTACATCCATGCGCTGCTCCAACGGTAAAATCACTCGTTTCTTTGGCATGCCTCTTTCTAGACTGCAGGATTTGCAACTGAATCGTTACTGCGTGTTGTACAATATCCCAGCACGCCCACCCATCCCCCCCCCCGAAATTCACACATTGAAATTTTCAACCCTATAATTCTATTTTTCATTTCCGGAAGAATGCAAGAAAAGTTTAGGACAGGGCGCCGGGACCGGTCGCTTAGGGAGGGTTGTGTGGTTGAAGGGACTTTTAACATTGAGTAGACGGGGTGAAAAAATCGGTGCCTTAAAAAATGGGTTATTGGAGGAAGGGGTATCTTAACATTGGGTAGCTCATAGAAGTTTCACTGTACTACTATTCGCATCACGGCTTTAATATATATCAAAAAATTGCCGGAACCCTAATATTATCAAGAACTTATGTTCATTTGCTTGTTTTTGTATTATGGCGAGCCTGCACGAGGGGCATCTGCCTGCGAAGGAGGGGGGGTGTGGTTCGGTTGGAGGACTTGTTTAGGTGAAACTCATATTCATACTCAGTGGCGTTATGGCATACTGTAAACCACCGCATTCCCTGCAATACGGATAGCACACTTCATTAAAATGATGGCCATTCGAACAAAATTAAAACTGACCCTTCTTTACGAATTGCATGTCTCTAAAATTCTTCTATTTTATGCAGAATATTATTATTATATTAAATTCATATAATAATATTATTAAATGAATTACCTATTTTATGCAGAAAAGTATGAAGTTGGTGATGTTGATGTTATTTTTGTTTGATCTTGGAACTTTGCGTATTTTATGACGCGCACTGGAGAGTACTTTTATGGTAGGATTACGTTTTAACATGACAGACCTATGTAAAGAAGAAAAAAAAATCTGATGTGTCCAACACATGACTTCCTTGCACGTCCATTAGATCAAAAATATTTTCGACGCACTTCCTCTAAATTTATTTGTTAGAAAGAGATAAAATATCAATAATAGTAAGGTTTAGCAATTTCTAGCCAAATATTTCGATATCGCCAAGCTGAGTTCAATTTGAAAGATTTCCTTCTGACACTTTATTTGGCGATATTTCACCAAAAGCCGACAAACTTGAGATTGTCAGCGAGATTTTGGGGATAGCCAAAGTAGTCAGTGAGCACAGACCTTCAATAAATTGAATGCATCTATACACCTCAATGTATTCAAAGTCATTTGGCTCACCATGTAAATAAATTCTCAGTCGAATGCTGTCAAAAAAGATATTGAAAACAGTTAGATATTACAATAGTTCTAAATACAAAGTTAAAAAATCTACGGGTTAAAGTTTTAGAGTTATACAAAATAGGAAATAATTTTTGGCGCCAAATTTGGCGATATTTCGGCGAAACTCGTCAATGTCGACGACATTTGGCGAGATTTTAAGCATAAACCAAACAATGACAGATTATCGCCAAATTTGGCGATATTTCGCCAAAACTCGCCAAGAACGATGACAAATGGCGATACTTTGGGCATGGACGAAATGACTGACTATCGCCAAATTTGGCGATATTTCGCCAAAACTCGCCAAGGTCGAGGACAGACGGCGAGATTTTGGGCATGTACCAAACAATGACTGTCTACAGTTGTATTATAATGAAGATGTCCATAGACATTAAGGTACTGAAATTCTTTTCGGTGGTCCTGTAAATAAACTCTCCAGTAGATTGGAACCAAAAATCGAGATGCACAACTAGATGTTACAACATTCTTATATATGAACTTTCATAATAGTTTTTGAGATTTGAGAGTTAAATATGCACACACGTACACCAAAAGTCGCCAAGCTTGGCTACTTTTGGCATAGTTCTTGAGGGAGGCACGTGACCGTGGTCGGACCATTACCTAACTTATGTGGTAAGACGGTATTGTGCTTGAAATGGATGAATGCCCCTAAAATTGCTATTGACCGTAATGTATTGGAAATCTTTTGAGTGTTCCTGTAGCAGAACTATAAATGATAAAGACACTTTTTTTAATAGAGAAATTCATTTTCTAACTCTTTACAGCATATATCACTTCTAAGTCGTTTGAAATAGCCCAATACCTCTAAAAAACGCTTTGATGAATTTCGGCCCATAGAGCGTAATGTATTTCGAATCTTTTGGGCGGTCCTGTAGATAAACTATTCAGTCGAATGGAACCGAAAGGGGAGGTGCACAACTAGATGTTACAACAATCCTAAATATAAAGTTTCAACATTCAACGCCTAACAGTTTTTGAGATATGCGAGTTTAATGAATTTCGGCCCATTGAGTGTAATGTATTTCGAATGTTTTGGGCAGTCCTGTAGATAAACTATCCAGTCGAATGGAACCAAAAGGGGAGGTGCACAACTAGATGTTACAACTATCCAAAATATGAAGTTTCGACATTCTACGCCTAATAGCTTTTGAGTTAGGCGAGTTTAATGAATTTGGGCCCATAGAGCGTAATGTATTTCGAATCTTTTGGGCGGTCCTGTACATAAACTATTCATTCGATTGCCACCAAAAGGGGAGGTGCACAACTAGATCATAGAACAATCCTAAATATCAAATCTCAACATTCTACGACCAATAGTTTTTGAGATATGCGAGTTACATACATACGTACGTACGTACGTACAGACGGCATGGAAAAACTGGCCACAGTAGACTCGCCACTGGTCAAAATGAGTTGCAGACGCGTTAATATGATCGTGCATGCTAGCCTACGATGAGATGCATCGAAAAAATTTTTAAAATTCAATTTAGAGGTAGTCAAAATCGGTTTTTATGTCGAAATTTGGCCCCCAAAATTTTTCGGGATCACATTACTTCCTTATACTACGTACAAGGAAGTAAAAAACAACCTAATATTTTTTTCACCGTCCTCGCAAGTTTCAATATGAATCACACAGAAATCTAACTGTGTGAAATTACGAGATGTGTCATGCGAATGATTTCCATAATCGAATAGTGAACATAGGAGATTGTCACGCCTCGATTAGTATTCGCCATTTGACTGTTCGAATATTTGAATAGTATTTGCCGTCAATCGCGATTTTACTATTCTGATAATCCAATAATAATCGGGAGTTCACTTTTGGAGTGGTATTCGCGATTTCTATTAGATTAGTATTCGTCATTACAGTATTCGAATAGTATTTGCCGTGAATCGCAATTTTACTATTCCGACATCGAATACTAATCGTGAGTTCACTATTAGAATAGTATTCGCGATTTCTATTCGATTAGTATTCGTCATTTCACTATTCGAATATTCGAATAGTATTTGCCGTCGTTCGCGATTTTACTAATCCGATAGTCGAATAATAATTTTGAGTTCACTATTAGAATAGTGTTATTGTTGTAACATTCAACTCTGCACCTCCCTTTTCGGCTACAATCGATTGGGTAATTTCTTTACAGGGTCACCCAAAAGACTTAAAATACATTAAGGTCTCTGGATACCTTCCATACATTAATAGTCTGTGATGAATCACTATTTCGGCGATGACCAAAACCTCAGTAATAATCTCAAGCTTGTCAGCTTTTGGCGAAATATTGCCCAATTAAGGGCCCAAAACAAATCTTGCAAATTGAACCCACCTTGGAGATATCGGAAATATTCGGCTAGAAATCGCTAAACTTTAGTATTATTACAGAATTTTATCTCTTTCAAACAAAATAAGTTTAGATGAAGTGCATCGAAATTATTTATGATTTAATAGACGTACAAGAAATTCATGTGGTGTCCACATCAGGTTTACCTTAGACTCAGTGCAACATTTTTCCAACAGGGATCATTAATTTTTTCATGAAAATACATAATGTATAGTTTTTAGACCTTCAAAAATGCTTATACAATTGGAGGGAATTTACAGCTGTAAAATGTTCGTTCTTAAAAAAAAAAAAAAAAAAAATCAGAATGCTATAATCTAGTCATATTATTTATTTGCAATGAAAAATATGCAAATCTTTTTACGCTTTTAGCAATATATTTATGGAATGGAACTAAATGATGCGTGACTGCTTGCACATTTTCACTGTCTATTTACGGGATCTGTTTTATGCTTCATAAAATTCAAATTTTACTGCAGGCGGCATGAAACTTTATTTGCAGGGACCCTTAATTGAATGTTTATAAGGATTGTTCGAAACTTAAAATTATTTACAAGCCTCTTGTCATGTGACATATAATGGAAAGCAGTACGGGTTTAGAACAGCCATATACTATAAGACGTATTTTATGTTTTTACAAGAAAGGAAGATCAACTTAAGCGCATGCTTGATGAAACACTTTCTTTGCAAAGGAGTTTTTTCTGTGCATTCATCACGTCTCTGTTATGATCGAAGTAGAGCAATACTTTTATTACTTTTCAAAAGGTTGATCAGAATTTATGATTTCGGTTTGTCTGTCCGTCTGTGCTGTAACTGCTGTACATATGCATCAATTTCTACTAAATTTTCATGCATTATTTCTATGTACTGAGCCATGCACTCTATTTAAAGGTTGTGTGTAGCATTTATTGTTCTAGAGAAACACCAAAAAGAATTTCGATACAATACGTTCTATGAATACATCATTGTTCTAAGTGTATTTTAGAGATGTTCGGTATTTAAAACAGACCAATATTTAATGTATGTTGTTAAGGAGCACATAATATTTCTCTCCGTCGAAAATAGTATCTAGAGCATTTACAGTCCTTCTGCAGAGGCACTCAAAAAATTTCCCATACCTGACGATCTACTTGACAGCAGTTGAGAGAAAATCATCCATTTCGAGCTCTATGGAATAAATATATAAACCTTTGTAACAGTTTTCCCTAAAATTTATTACAGAGTGTCGGAAAATTGCATTAATATTGATGCACGTAGTTTTTTTTTTAGAATACTTCCAAAATCCTGATAGATTTCAGGAAAAAACCCCACCAGTGGCATAGCGCTAGCGCTTTGAACTGGGAGACGGAAGGTGCCTGGATCGAAACCAGATCGCGTCCTCCGACCTAACTGTTCGGAGTTTCCCGTGGTTTTCTCCGAAACTTCGCTTAAATATTGGTTGGGACCCATTAGAAAGTCCCTCACGGAGGGCAATCCACCCCCGGTCTAAATCTCTAGAGTAGATAATTGGCAGTAACTTCCATTTCCATTTCAGGAAAACGCATCATCGAATTTGAGGCAAAAATAGTGTCGTCTAAGGGAACTCGACCTGTTCTTTAGGCACCAGCTTGCTGTTTTTCTTTTTATACAGCTGATTTGAACAATTTTTCCACACGTTTTCAATAGACTCGCTACGATAACAAGCTCTCTTTAACCATCCCCTGTTGGCGAGTCTGAGTTTGAAAACTATTACAATTAATATCTGCGCTTTGGCGTTTTATCTGGCGGCCGTTTAGAACGAACACCCCTCTTTTCTCCAATGTTATCTTCTGGTGAAATCTAAATTTCTCCCTCACTTTACTGCTACTTCACTGTTATATTAATACGCCTACGAAAAAAACACTCAAAATACTGGTATAATAAATAAAAAATTTGTGATTTTATGTGTGTTTTTTTTCACAAAGTTTTGATTTATTTTATAAATACGATTATTTCATGATGGCCACCACCAGATCCGCAATATTTAATAAGACTATTTTAAAATGTTTTCTTCAAAAAATAGAGTTTGAGAGCATCTGAAATTTCTGTTTTTTACTATTTTGGAACTAATTGCTTTGAGCCTGTGTTATCCGACCACAACGCCCATTGGATGGCGAATGTAAAATAGTTTAAGTTAATTCTTCAGCATAGGGAGTAGGGAGGGGGTAAAATGTTCTTTTAGCGTATTCCACGTGATCTCAAAGAGAAGAAAAACAAGTTTTCCATACAACTCTTGCTGTAGTATACAACACTCACAAATACATAATAATCAATTTCAAGACATTTTGATCATCCTCCTTGAAGGATGGTAGACATGTAAAAAGGAGAAGTGGGGGTTCATCTCTCGTGAAAGAAAAAAATATACATATATCAAAAATTTTTTGCTTTAAAATTTAACAAATGTGCATCCATCATTTAGGCAAAATAAAGCAAAAAAATTTTTTGCTTTAAAATGTAACAAATGTGAATCCATCATTTAGGCGCAATTTGCTTCTAATTAAAAACTTGTTGCAAATCTATTTGTTTTAATTTTATGTCAGAATAACGAGATTACTTTCAGATCTTCTTCATAGTTATTTTGTCTGTTCGTCAGCTAGAGCTGATGCTGTTGCTTAGATTCAGAATCTTGTTTAGGTATTTTCGGAAAACGTATAAAGTAACATGTTGCATTTGTACATAGAGGGCTCAATGAACAACGTTCGTCCTTTTGGAAAAAAGTCAGAATTTAAAATAAACTAAACTACTTTCATATATTAAATACGCTCTAAAGTGCCATATATTGAGAGCGTATCATAATCCATACGTCGTCCCTACTTTTATTTATTCCATTCAGCTGAGTGTAGCATTTTTCAGGTGTGTTTTTCTTCCTTGTTCTATAAAACACTTTGGAATCGAAATCTAAGGATAAATCGCTACTAACACTGCTCTACAATCTTGCCAAGCATATTCTAACTGCACATCGCCTTAAAAAATACTATTTGGAGAGTGCATCCTAATCCATGAGTATGCCGTGATTATCTTTCTTAATCCATGAAACACTTTTCCGAATTGAAATCTGTATTAAATCAACCACTAGAACTGTTTCACAATCTTCGTCGGGCATATTCTAACTCTAATTCTCCTTTGTAATAACTGTCGCGTTTACCAGTTTCTCGCCAAATATGGAAGACATCGACAAACTAGACTCAGTTTTGGGGGCGTATTTTTTGGCACCAAACTGGGCGACAAATCATCAATAGTTGCAAACCTGGTCGACTTTCAACATTTTATACTCCCACGACCCCCGCCCTACCTGACAACTCTATGGAAATATGCAACGAATACGTGGTGACGCAAATCGGTCCTCAAAACTGGATTCGCAAAAATATGCCCACAAAAATATGTCGACCGAAAAACCTGCCGTGGACAAAATTAGCACTTTAGTTCTGAAAAGAAAAAAAAGAGGACCCCCTGAAAAATAATTACGCTTAGAAGTTATAAACGGATGCGATTGAACGATTCCAGCCATTACGGCTTTTTTGTGCGCTAGTTTAGTGTCTATGGACAACATAAACAGATCATAACAGTAACAGTAGCATTTAATACTGGATTGCGGTCATAAATTTTAAATTCTCTCTCTGTCTACGTTTAAATCTCCTCTCATCGCCCAAACTAATTTTTTTTTTCCGCACTACTATAATATTTGTTCCGAATTTATTATTCATGGCATAATTACTTAAAAAGAGGAGGGGGGGGGATGAAGCGATTTCTCAATTGAATAGCTCTTGTTTTGAAAGTAAAAAAGAT
The DNA here is from genome assembly GCA_038373885.1 of Cheiracanthium punctorium. Taxonomy (NCBI): domain Eukaryota; kingdom Metazoa; phylum Arthropoda; class Arachnida; order Araneae; family Cheiracanthiidae; genus Cheiracanthium; species Cheiracanthium punctorium. The sequence goes on from JAWZYV010002412.1 coordinate 13,020, forward strand.
TACAATGTCAAATATTCATAGAATGTTCCTTAAAGTGAATCTAAGAATAAGAGTTCAAGATAGTGCAACCAGTTGTGTCAAAAAACTTCTTCAGCTCTGTGGTGGTAGATGGGCGTTTCGATAGATCGCCATATTGCTGGTAGTTAAATGGTTGGAAAGCGACGGCTGCACTTTTTCAGCGTGGGGACCCTATAACCCTATTTATTTCACGACCGCAGTAAAAGCGGCGAAATAAGGTGATTTCACGGTGAAGTGATGATTTGTCATCCAATCAAACTCGTCCAGTGATAAGATGAGCTCGTCCATTTTACTCTATGACATTCAACCATTTCAAACACAATTTTATTGATAAAGAATTATACTTGCTTACTCTTCATTAAGAGAATGTAAATAACATTAAAGCTCTTTTACAGTGTCTCGCTAAATTATTTCATGCGTAACATACAGCTGTTCGGACGTTATCTCCAAAACCGCGCCACGTTCCCCAGACAGCACAGCATACTTGCATCAAACTTGCAGCAAGCTTGATTTATCAAGTCAATAAGCTTGAATTAAGCTTGAAAATTTCAAGCGTGTAAGCTTAATGAAAGCTTGAATCAAGTGTTCTAGTTTACACCTTCCCAGCTTGCATTAAGCTTGACATTTCAAGCTTAATTTCAAGCTTAAAAAATTTCCCAAATAGACGGGGCGCCGGTCGGCGAACTCGCCCCACATATTTTACTTTGCCACGCATTTGCCCCCTCTACGCTGAAATTTCAATTTAATTTAATCTGCTTCCATCGAGTGTTCATGGCTGGAATAGAACCCGGGACCTTTGGGTTAGCAGTCGAGCACGTTATCCATTCAGCCACTAAGCTTTGTGCAGCTATGAATAAAGTTTGAAGTGACTTATCACGCTGTTTTCTCGCCAGATTGATAAGTGGGCGATGTGTTATTTGTTTCTTTTATTTTTCCATGGGATGCATCAAAATTAAAATAATATTATGTGTGATTTAGAGACTCTACTAATAGGGAAATAAACATAATATAAACTTAAGAGCAGCACACGTTTTAAAATTTTCAGTACCGCAACACTCATGATCAATACTGCTGGCCAAAATCGAGACAAATGACTGATTTTGAAATCAATTTCATAGTATAATTGTATTTTATTTTGAAGAATTTCCATATTTGGAAATATAGAATGGGTTTACTTGCTTAACGCAAATTTTGTGTTAAGTAATCAGAAATCAAAGAAACAGATAGTTAAACGTTACTTCGAAATGCTATATCACAGTTGCTAACATGTATGGAATACAAACACTTTAGTCATTTTTGTAAATATTCCTTAAAATAACAAATAATTGAAAAATTTTGCTATTTTTTAACGCTAAAAATTCTCTTTACAAATGTGGTTAGTTATTTTCTTACATATTGGTATGCTATATCGATATAGAGCATTTCGAAGATGAATTAAAATTAAGTTTAAATTAATTTATACAAATGTAAATTTGAATTATTTTCATTGTTCATACTTTATAATTAAAAAAATTATTTAACTTCTGAATTTTTTTTAATCCTTTGTAATTTTATTTTAAAACTACAAAAGTGTAAGATGTAAGATTTTTGGGCCCTAAAATCTGTAGGCCCTGGGCAGTTGCCCCGTTTTCCCTGCCGGTAATATGGCACTGGTAATAAAATAAAACACATCTTTTACGAACTTTCAGCAAATTTGAGGACGTAGACAATTAATGTCCATTCTCTTTCACAGATGGCGCAATCACTGCGCACTTTGAAAGTTAAAATCAAGCTAGTATCACTTGTCAAGCTTAAATCAAACTGTATTTAAGCTTGACAATTCAACTTGACTCCTGCAAGCTTGCTGCCAGCTTAAAATGAGTTGAACTGTCAAGCTTGCATTAATACGTCAAATTCAAGGAAGTGTCAAGCTTGATTTAAGCTTATGTGCTGTCTGGGTCGGAGTTTTCCGTGGTTTTCTCCGAAACTTAGCGTAAATACGGGTTAGAACCCCTTAGAAAGACCCCCACGGAGGGCACCCACCCACCGGCCTAGAGCCCACGAGTAGCTGATCGGCCGTAATCCCACAAACCAAACCAAACCAAAACCGCGCCAAATTGGACGTCGATACATCGATCACCCAATTTGACTCAAGAAAGACAGTGGCGATGAAAAAGTGCTTTATAATCGATACGATGCGCAAGATTTATCTTTCTTGTTTTGATAACACAATACCAATTTTTCTGTTTTGATCCGTGACAGTGGTTTTAGTTTTTATCTAAATATCTTCATTCCTAAGACCACTGCTGAATTGACATTCGAATAAGCTTTCGCTAAGAGATGTTCTTTATTCCTTTAAGTTCACTTAAGTTCGATTAGCATGCGATCGAAACTCGTGAAATTAACAAGCTTTGCCCTAACAATTGTGCTTCCCACGTCACTTACAAAACAGCGATCGGCTACAGGGTCATTAGAAGTCAAGCAGAGAGCGGATAACGCTGCATTATTTCTCAATTAGCTTTGTTTGTCTCGAGAACTGTTTGTTAAGAAATCGCCTGAAGAAGACAGATCGAAGTTGTTTCTGTTACTTCCCCAAATTGAATTCTGAAAGCATTTGTTTCATTTCAGTAATTATGACTAACATCGAAACTTTGAATTTTATGATTTCTACTACATTGAATTTCCCCAAAATAAGTAAGAAGATATATTTAACACTTTTCTAAGGAGATGAAAATAGTGGATGATGTCTGGTTTGACTGTCTATTCCTCTCTTTGTTCTCTAATTGCCTTAAATGTGCACCCACCGCTTCGATATTGTTTAACAAAAAGATAGATAGACGATAATTGTGTCCTATTATAAATTATAGTAACAAGTACAGTC
>JAWZYV010002413.1:0-13039 GCA_038373885.1 Cheiracanthium punctorium
GGTAGGAAGAAATTACAAATGCACAGGACAGTTGTGAAATCTGCAAAAAAAAAAAAAAAAAAAAAAAAAAAAAAAAAAAAAAAGTAAAACAAATTAAATAAAATATAAATTAAAATAAGATTAAATTTGTCAGTCAAATATAAAAATTCTCGGAGTTTTACAAGAAAGGAAATAACAATCTATACTATTAAAATCTGTCCGCGTCTGTCTGTTTGTCTGTAACATCATCTCCTCCGAAACGGCTGGGAGTTGAGTTTCGATCGAGGTGTCCACAGATTCCGAAAATTCCGAGGAAGGTCTTCCGCTAATTCAAATTTCGTAATTCGAATTATTTTAGAAGATATTGATAAAAAACCCGTCAAAAACGCTAATTTTTGATCTTCGTAATTCTGCGATTGTAACCCCTGTAGTCAAAAAAGTGAGAAATAAGCATTGAGGTTGCCATGTTTGGCTATTTAATTAAATTATTTAGACTCCTGCAGTAAAAAAAAAATAATAATGATTTTTTTTTCTATTTAGATTATTTACAAAGTTATTTTTAATTAAAGTATTGTGTGCATGTGAAATCAGAGCAGGAATTCAATGTTTTTTTGTGTGTAAAAGAATAAGGGATTGGGAGATTTCCTAGACTAATATGTATATTTTTTTAGTTTGAAGGAAAAAAATGGCTGATTTGGCGATTTTGATAAAGTAGTAGGTTCTACCGATTTCCACAGTTTTAAGCTTGGCGCAATTTACTGAGAGCGTACCAAAATAGCAAGTACAGGTTTTATTAGAGTTTAGCTTTAATTTTTTTAAATTTAGCAGTTATTAGTGCAGAAATAATGCAGTTATTAAGGCAAATTTAAATGATCTAACTTGAGAATTTTCACCAAATCAAGTAAATTGATTAAAGTGAGGGGAAATTCCGCCAAATTTAAGGTCATTGAAATTCTCGTCTTTTGTACATCATAGTTAACGATGAATAAAATAACACATTGTTAATAATTTAAAATACTGCTCCTTTTCAAGTAGATGCCTGTTGTACTTTGGCGATCAAACCACATGAGTGATAGATTACTACAGTAAGGGACCCAAAATCCGGAATGCTCGGGACCGGACCCATTCTGGATTTTGGGATACCGGCTGTGAACTTTACCGATTTCCGGAAGTCTTCCGAGGTAAGCTGTAGCATAGGCCCTTCTGCATTTTAGCGTCTATTATGACGTTAATATTAACTCAATTAAATAAGAACTTTAAAAATATGCACACGATTATATATATATAAAAAAAATGAATGAATAATACAGTATGTTAAAGATGAAGTAAAATCCATTAAAAAATTCGAAAGCTATGTTATCGAGCCGAGCAAGGATCATTTCAGACGGATGACGATTGCTGCAACTAAATTGGCTGAAAATATGCAACTTATATAATCTTAAAATTTTATGTAATGTTTTTTCATACATAGTTTCCGATTGAAATAGCTCATCCTACACCGCAATTCAGCGGGCTACGGAAGGACGGATAGAACAGTTGTGCAATTTTCGGATCAACTGCCGCCTTTCCTCGGCCCGTTGATCTGCCTAGCAATTTATTACGCAACCCAACCTTTCTTCACACATCCGCAGTTCTTTGAGAAGGGGGGGAGGGGAACAGTCATTATAAGCAGACCAAATCCCGTTCATCTTTGTTTACATTTAACAGACTAGATGAATCATCAACACTTGAAGCTGCACGCCTGTGTGTGTGCGTGCATAAAGGACACATATTTTTCTCCCCATTAAAGCAAGTCATTCTATAATAGCATAGAATTTATTTACGTTACGAGAAATCGAAAATTACCGCACAAGATCTAACAGTAATGCAATTCTAATTTATTAAACATACAAATAAATAAAAATCAATGAGCATACCTTTATATTTTATTTAAATAAATTTTTTATTTTTAATTGCTTCATTTTATCTCGTTTTTCTTTTTGTAATACTTCTTCAATTTTATACAAACTTACAATATGCTCTTCAGCAATAAAATTCTTTTTTTCTAAAGCGTTAATCAAGTCTCTGGTCATTTTCATGCATGCATCTATAGAGACGTTAGGTGTGTTGTCCTCTTCAGAATCATCCGAACTATTTTCGCTCTCATGAGCATTATTTTCTGGTTTTTCCAACTCTACAATTTCTTCATCCGTAAGCTGGTGGACAGCCGGAGCATTTACCTCAGCCTGTAATAATTCTTGAATGCATTCTTCGTCGATGAATTCTTTAGATACGCTGTCCTTTGCGTACCTTACTAAATCAGAAATTAATAGATTTTCTGAAGAAACACTAAATCCCCCGAAATCAGCATCGTTATCTTCATCAAAAAAGATGCTCTGGGGCCATATTTTGTGCCATGAGTGCACAATAACCTCACTTTTGAGGGATTTCCATGCATCGGCTATTTTCCAGATCGCATCTTTAACTGTAAATGCAGTTTGAAACTCTAAGATATTCAAGCCATTGTTGCAGGCATTCAACATGTGCTTTAAAAATTCGGTTTTGTGAGCACATTTTAGAGCTCTCAACATGCCTTGATCTAGAGGTTGAATAACTGACGTGCGGAAGATAATATACAAAGACATTGTCTTTGCTTTTTATACCAGATGCTGTATGTGCTGTACAATTGTCTAACAGCAATACAATCTTGCAGTCATCTGGAAGTCCTACTTTTTTGCAGTGGGACCGAGCTTCTTTCACGAAAACATTTTCGAACCAATTTTTGAAAATGTCGGCTGTCATCCACTCTCTTCTATTGTGCTGATAGTGAACGGGATATACTTTAACATTTTTTAGTGCACGTGGTCGTTTGATTTTTCCAATAACAAGCAACTTACTTTTATGGGTACCTGCAGCATTCGCGCAAGCAAGCACCGTTATGTGTTCTTTAATCGAGTTACATGTGGAGAAAACCACCCAAAACACTAGACGTTAAATTAACATCCACGTGATAGACCTTTTTTTCTTCAGCTCCAGTAAATACCATGGTAAGTCGATTAAAATACACAGTCGACATGGTAAGACGGCTAAAGTGTGAAGGTCTAGGGTTCTGGCTTACTGCGCAGCTGTCGATCTAACCGCCTAAAGTTGTGGGCGTTTTTCTCCACATATAACACGAATAAAGAACGTATTCTCCCTTACCTTTACATAGGTTGCAAATTATACAAAATGTTGTCTAACGTAATAGCCTTATATTTAACCAATATATTGTAATATGTTATTTTAGCCAGGATATTTACTGTTAACTCGCCATCTAAAACAAAATAATAGAAATGGAGGACAAATTAGTTCCCTTTCTTCCATCTCTATAGTAAATGTCAGTGTAGACATTTTGTATTACAGTAAGGCGTCGTTTTCGTGAAGTCCCGATTCATTCCTATTCTTTTTTATTGCAAAAATGCTTCGTTTATACAACGCACAATGGTACAATTTCGGTTTTCGCCTTCCTAAAATCTAAACAGTTCTTGTTTCAGTCATTGTTTTTTAATTTAGAGAGAAACTTTTTCTATAAAGAACGTCCAACAAAGGATGTAAGGAGCGATTTATCTTTTACCACCTTACTTTAAACACGCAGTTAGCTATATTGAAAACACATGTCATGAACTTAATTATGCCCGTCAAATTGTAATCAATAATAAATAGTAAGACGATTATAAAAAATTATTTTTAATTCGACGTCTGCATGAATTTTATGATAATTAACATGCAATGTGTATTACATTTATATTAATTAATATTAATCACATGTTAAATATATGCAGTGTTCAAGATATAGTACAATAAAGGTACAATTTGTTTCAATTTACTAATTTATTTATTTATTTAATTCAATTAGTGTTTACAGGAACACTCAAAATAGTTCTAACATATTACGCTCACTCTCTATGCACAAGTCGGCAATTAGTGAACCGATTCTAGATTTTTCACATGTAGAAAGGTATATTATTTCTGAGTAATAAGAGTGGGAGGGACATTCAAAATAGTTCGCAAATATTGTAGTAACGGTCTCCAAACGCAAAAAATAAATAAATAAACAAATAATTTAATTACTATACATATACCGTAATTCGTTCAGACGTTTTTTGTGTGATCCATTCGTAATAAAAACAGTAAAAACTCTCTAAAACGAAATTTCCCTCTACAACAATAAAATGTTGTGGTTCTTCGGAATTTCCACACAATATAATGTCTCCAACGCGTAACACATTTTCCGAATTATTTCATTTTTAAAAATTAAATTTTATTTGTTTTATAATAATAAAGATTTTGTATTAATAATGATAGTTAAATAATAACAATAAAAAAGTTTATCTCTGTATAAATGAAACAAAAAAAAAAATCCATTTGTGTATTCTATTTTACACAACTATCTTTTAATGACATTTTACTATTTATACTTCACACGCACACTTATATCCTTGTCCTGTCTGCTCAAAACATGGCTTTAAATGCGCGCGTGTTTCCTGCGTTTCCTGTCTTAAGTGCTCTCTCTTTATCGCCCGTCTACTAATAACAAACAATTTTCCTTCAAATTCCCTTCTGCACGAACGTGAACATATTCTATTTCAATTGTTCGCATTTATCGCACTTGGCGCGGACGCCAAGGGAAACAGGTTCGGCTGGGTTACCATACAAGTAACCGATGCCTACACATCGTATCTCTTATCGCCTTACTTGGCGCCGCAGGGCGTCTGCCGTACCTGAGCCATTATTAAATACAATTAGAAACATTGTACGAATTTACTAGAAATTTATCATGTCTTAAAGAACATTTCCAAAACAAAAGTACCGTTATTATTCACCGTAAACTATTTCATTACTAAGCGAGAGTTTTTAAACTCGTTCGCTTCACACTTAAATTGTCCTTTTGCAGATAAGGATATTGAATAAACGAAAGCCAGAACTAAATAACACACAGAATAAAAACGTTTACTCACGTAAAATACATTAGAATCAGATTAAATGATCAAATAAAATAAAAAACCAACTCAGCGTGTAATTTATGTAAACACATAAACAGCGTTGCCAGTCCGCAAAGATAAAATTATACGTGCGGGTGCGGATATAATGCGGGAATCAAGAAGATTCATTCAGCTATTCATTCCATTGACCATCCATGCCACCTTCAATTTAGATCTCTCAAAATGCATTAATAATATTTTCGCATAAAATAAGCCCAGATTATTGAGATATTATAAATAACTTCATAGAAAAGCAAAAGAAGGTTTCTTTTTGAAAAGGAAAAAGCTAACAGTCCTGCTTTTAAATATTCATCATTTTTGTTTTGGCAACAAAACAAACTTTGTTATTTTGTTTGGTTTATGCCGGGTTATACAATGCATGGCTTAAAGTCTTTGATTATTCTGATTTGATTTTAATATATGTTAAGTGGGTTTATGTATAATTTGTCGTCTATCATAATCATAATTTTCTACGTTTAAGAAATTTTAAATGCTAAATTCCATTGTGGAGTAAAGTGTTATTTTTTGAACTGTCGCCTGCCTAGGAAACAAAAGCTGCTCATTGTAGCCTCGGAGACGTTTTGTATACATGGTAATTTCCTGGTTATTTAGTACATTGTTTCTAACTTAATTTCTTAGTTCTTATACAGGGTGAGTAGTCAAATTTCATTCTAAAAATCAAGCACTTTATAAGCACACTTTTTAGGAAAATCAAGCACGTCATCATCAATTTTTTTTAAGTATTATACATGCAACAGATCAATAGCGTAGCCAAGAATATTTTGCAGGGGGTGGCTGAGAACTTAAAAATTAGAATGCAGTAGAGCTTATAAAAATCAATAACATATATATACGTATATTTCTTTTTTTTTTAGGGAAGGGGGGACTAGAGATTGCCCCCCCCCTTCAAATTTTGGCTTAAAAAAGTTTGCATATAAAAATGAGTAAGAAAAGGAAGAAAATTTTTAAATATCATAAACTGAGTTTAAAATCTTTGAAGTTGGAAAAACACACTGTAGAAAAATAAATAAATTTGGCTTGGGTCTTCAATTGAACCTCAAATTCTTGAAATCAAGGGGAACTTTCAAATACACTATGATAGGAATCGCAAAAAGCTTTTGAAATGATTCACGAATACGTAATTTTCTCTAAATCCTACTTTCACTCATTTCGGTGATGGCTGCAGCCCCATCAGCAACACTCTCATGGGCGTAGCCAGTGAGGGGCAGCTGCCCCCCCTAAAATGAGCTAGTCATAGGGTCTGATTATGACAAACCGGGCATTCTCCGGTTAGACTCCATGTCCTGCCCCCCCCCCCCTAATGAAAATCCTGGCTACGCCCTTGAACACTCTCGCTATACCCCTGCAACAGATGAAAACAATTTAAGCTTATTTCAGGGATGCTACAGCTGAAACCCCAGTTTGCCTCAACATCGTCTCAATCAAAACCCCCTTTTGTCTCAATTAAAATTCCTTTTTGTCTTGGTATGTCTCAACAGCTAAATTTTCAACTGCAACAACTAAAATTCGTTTTTTTTTTTTTTTTTTTTTTTTTCAAGTTTGTCTCTATCAACTAATTTTATTTATTTTATCTCAGTTTATCTCTAGAATTTTTTTTTTAAATCAGTTTCCCCCTTCAGCTTCTCTAAGCTCTTTTGCAATGGCCTGACTTTTTTGGGTGGCCACCTTATTTTTTAGTGGAACAAGCCTGAAATTATAAACAATTCAAACTGTATTTTACACATGTTTGGTTTCTATGAAATTATTATTAAGATGCCAAATTTAAAAAGTTTTGCGTAAAATCGTAAAAATCGGTGGAAAATGTAAAAAAACGGGAGTTTCGCGTAAAATCGTAAAACTATGTGGGAAAAGCGTAAAAGAACGGCAGTTTCGCATAAAAATCAGTGAAAAAGTGCAACCTTCAAACTGAAAGCACATAAATTGGCAAGTATGAATAGGTAAATTTCAAAATTACTACCATAATTTATGGAAGAAACGCCGCATCCACGATCTCCCTCCCCCCCCCCCCCCCCCAACCTCTGAAAAAGTAGAAGCATCACATTGGGATATATTTCGGGAGGGGGGAGGGTGGATAAATGGAAAAAATATCTCCTTTTATCCCCCTTCCCATATAATGCTTTTAAGTATTTACCACTATTTTACGAAGCTTACGATTTTCATTTTCGAATTAATCAGTGTCCGATTTCATATAAAACATATCAATTTTTATATTCACAAAGGCGAATTTCTAGAAATAAATTAACTCGTAAAAAACTTCTTGCATTCGCAACAAGTTCGGAAGTGATCTGATGAGGAGGCTCCAGTCAAAAGTAAACAATTTTTTTTCCCCCCGTGGATGGCCAGCTGTTGATTACGTAGTGAGCACAGCAAATTGTGTGTTTTAAGCTTTGAATGTTGTGCAACAACTCTATGTTTCTATCATTTATTACTTTTGATATTTATAACATAGGGATTTATTTTAAAAGTACTCAGCGTTTCCCGAGCTTGCCAGTTACTCTATGACTTTCTACCGTAATAATAGCACATATAAGGCAGTGTTTATTCAGTCTCCTTCACAAGGCGCAAAGCCGCACGGCGAAAAAACACAAAATAAATAACTTATAGATGAACTTTTTAGGGGGGGGACGGGGGGAGAAGAATGATTAAACTCGCATCAGGTGCAACAGTCTAGTTTTGGTTGATATTCAGTATTTTAAGAACAATCAGGCCTGGACTGGCTCTTATGGCTGCAAGTGTGAGTCAGCTTTACTATTGTCATGGTCAACAGGGAACCACCTGCACCTGCTTTTAGGCATGCTCTTCCGGTTTCAAGATGAATAAGCGAAGGGTTGGAAGGGAAAAGTTGTTTTCGTTAGCGGCGTAGTGTTTATAAAAGGTTTCTGCCGGAAGCTCAGAAAAAAATAAGCACTTTCTTGCAAATTCAAGCACCTTAAGGGAATTTACGTAAAAAATAAGCACTTTCAAGAGTGCTTGAAAACAATTTTTAAAATCAAGCACCTTTTAAGCACTTTTCAAGGCGCTACGCACCCTGTTATAACTTTCTTGTTTTTATCACGATAAGTAGATTTTTAATCAACTTTAAGAGTTAAAAGAAAGGAACAGCTTGGATATGGAACACGAATGGAATGGCGATTTTTTTCATACTGTGGCGATTTAGGTTGCACATAACTTGTTGGTTGCACGATTGCACATAACTCATAGTCATTTCTCATTATGGTTGTCCATTAAAACAGTTCTCCATGTATTCTTATACATAATTCTTAGATATTTCATCTCATCATGATAGCAAATATCCTAGCTGTGCCTGAAAAAAAAAAGGTACATAGTATTATCCCGGCGGTCCGCCAAGACGAGTGATTTTTAGTCAAGATAAATGCAGGACACATGAAATTATTGATGGTTTGAAATACGATTGGCAATAGTTTGCCAGCTCATTTGACAAAAAATATAGTTTGGCGGGAATGACCGACGGGATAATGCGTAAGTACCAAACAAAATTTTAGGGCTGTACCGACTACCATTTTGCCTAAATTAATACCATTTTGCCTAAATTAATACCATTTTGCCGAATAACGAATACCAAATATTGGCGCAGCTTTGGTATACATCGTACCGCGATTTTTCCGATTTTTTTTGGCGCCAAGGCCGTTTTCGACGGCGCCAAAAAAAAAAAAGGGAAGTGGCCAAAAAGGCCGTTTCCGACGGCGCGAAAAATAAAACAATGGCCGTGAAACCAAGTTTCCGAAAGAGGAAAAACTATGAGAATTAGAATTCCACAAAAAATTTAAGAGTTAAAAATGTAAAAAGGGCCGAGAAACAACGTTTCCGAAGCCGGAAAAACTATAAGAACTACAAGAATTCTACAAAAAATTTAGGGTTACGAATGTAAATAACAATAAATTCAAGAAAATTTAAGATTTGATTAACATAGAATTCACGTTTTTGAACTAGAATTTGGGGCCAAAAAAATGAGTTTCCGAAAGCACAAAAACTATTAGAAACAGGAGAATTCTAGAAATAATTTTGGGTTAGGAATCTAAACTCGAAAAAATTCAAGGAAATTTAAGAATTGATGGACACAGAAATCACGTTTTCTAACAAGAATTTAGGGTTAAAAATTTGAAAAACATAAATTTCAGAAAGAATGATATTTTTATGTGCCCCCCTCAACCCCCCCCCCCCCCCCCGTTTATTTTTGACGAAAAATGTAGTCGAAAAACTGGAAGAATAAGAAAACAAATAGAGTGTTTTAAGAAAAAAGCCCAAAACTGTGAAGCCATTCACCTGTACAAATAGTGCACAGTTAGCGGGATCAGGGGGGGTGGGATATCGGGATATATCTCCCCCAGGGGTTTGTGATTTTTTTAAATTTTTTTTTTAAAAATTGGATTTCTTTTATTTAAATCAGATTTTTTTATTTACATCGGATTTTTTTAAAAGATGTTCTGAAAATTCCTAATATGAATTTATTTTGCTTATTATGATAGAATGACATTTTAAACAATATAATAAAATATAATTTATGCTATTTTAGATATTATTATAATAAGTGCATAATAAGACTTTTTTAAAATGCACTTAAATTCATTTTCACATTTTACCAGACTACTTTTCACATTTTCTACAAGATATTCAATTGTGTTTGGAATACCAAATGTTTAAATTGTCTCAACTAGATAATTCTCACCTTTTCTTGTGGATACTGCAGCACATAATATTGGCTCATTATGAACATTTGACCATCCATCTATACTAAAGTTAACAATTTGTCCATTTAGGTGTTTGGAACATTTTTCTTTCTCTTGATCATATATATTATCAAGTAATGCTCCACCTATTTCTACTTCATTTGGAGCAGTATACCCTGGCCTTAAAGCAGAAATCATCTTTTTAAATTGGGGATGATTAACCTGATGAAAAGCAGAATGGGTGGCATAAATATATCTTGCGACTCAGGGGCGTAAGGGGGTCATAACCCCCCCCCCCCATGAGGAATTTTTTGCCTTGCAAAATGTATATTCTTCACTACATTGTCACACCCACGTATACATATATATGAGTTGTTGTAGTAGTAACCCCCCCCCCCCCCCATGAAAAATTTCTGGCTACCCCCTGTTGCCACTTCCTCATCTAATATGTGCTTTTGAGTTTTAGTGGTCTTTATGACATAATCATTCATGCTGTTCTTAAGAACATCAACATCATTTTCTATCTCACTGATTTTTCTTTTCATAGGTTTCGCTGCCTCAGATTTTGTACAATTTAAATTGTTTCTTAAGATTCATCACAATTAATATCATTTCTGTAAGAGGAGAAACATTTATCTACATGTGCTTTCATTCTGGCTACTAATCCCATCATAACTTTTTCACAGTTCTTGCATTTGGCTTTAACACCTTTTCCAGAAACTGTCTGCTCTTCATTAAAGTACATCCAAATATTATCTTCCTTCCTTCCTGTCATTATCCTTGTACTTTAGCAATAGCTCTCTGAACAAGGAATCCTAAACAAGCGTGTTCTAAAATCTGAAATAATTCTAGTGTTGCCAATTTTCCTGATCAAATTTCTTTTGTTCTCACACTGTCACACTCAAAAGTACCCCCCCCCTTTACCTTGAAGGATTCCCTAAACCACTGCAGTGCCATCTAATGCTATTATAAGAAATTAATTTTATTTGAGTGTTGAAGATTTTTATTTAGAATACATGCTATCAATACAAAATACATTTTTGAAAAATGATTTTAATCACTGATTTTCTTTAAAAAGTCCCTTGATTTAAATCGTGATTTAAATCAAGCTGATTTAAATCAACGAACCCTGCCCCACCCCTCCCGAAATTTTTGGATTAGTGATATAATTCCGTCGATTTATACAGGCACATAAAAATTTTACAGGCACATATCCCCTTGAAAAATTTTCCTGGCTACGCACTTGACCAGGATGAGGCACAAGGAGCCTGCTTCACATGCCACCCCACACGATGTAACGCGGAACAATATTATACGTTATCAATAATATCTCTGAAAGGATGTCTCCCACAAAAAATCCAAAAACTGGTCCACTAACCCTTTAATCCTGGACGTGGGTTTTTTTTACCCGACAACTTTAACGTTAAATTTTGTTCAAAAATAGCCTTATTTTTTTAACTACATTAGCTACAGAGGGGTAATTACAAGATGCAAACTTAGCAGTCATCTTAAAATACTTAAAAAATCATAAAATCCTAACCAAAAATTAAAACAAAAAGTACAGTACCTTTTTGCGTCCTAATCCCAGTACGGAAACAACAAAAATGAGAACTCGGACCTTCCAGCTCGCTGATTGGCTGACCGAAAGGGTTGCCATAAATACCTTCCGTGCAATATCGCCAAAGAGTCGATTGGGTTGCCATAAAAAGCCAGTTATTGCCATCCGTTGTCACTTTCTAAAAATATGTATAACTTCCGTGGCGTAACAGAGTTGTTGCGAATTAATTGTTTCATCTGTAGTTTGCAGAGGAAGATGATAAATGCCAACGGTGCTAAAGCGAGAAATTTCATCTGGGAATCGTCCCAGATAGCCCAGTGGTATTCCCAGAATTCCCAGAGTAGCTCAGTGGTAGAGCACCCGCACGTTAAGCGGTAGTCCTGGGTTCGACCCCCAGCTCTGGAATTTTTCGCATAGTTGGTAAAAATTAATCAGCCTGAACACTCCAACTTACCTAATATACAATTTGTTCACATTTTGAGAGCTTAGAAACATTAACATGGGAGCCACCGCTCCATACAAACAGCAAGAAATGAAGAATGAACAAATCACATTTTCACCTTTTATACGAGGCCTGTCTAAAAAGTATCCGACCTTTGGCCAGAAAAAATATTTCGAATACCTGACAGAGTTTGGACCCGAATCGCCTTCAAAGTAGGGCCCTTGTGCTTGTACACACTTAGCCCATCGATCCTTCCACTGCTAGAAACATCTCTGGAAGTCTTCTTTTGGAATGATGTTCAGCTCCATCGTCGCGTTCCGCATTATCTCTTCTCTACTCTCTAAACGGTATCCTTTCAATGGCGTCTTCAATTTTGGAAGCAACCAGAAGTCACAAGGAGCCAGGTCTGGCAGAGAGAGGCCTTAAAGTTCTTTTTCTGACATATTAGACGGTCGAAAGACGACTCTGAATTAAATGGGTTTCCTATTATTTTGTCCTATACCTGCATATATCAAGAATTAATATATAGATTTAAATATGTATATCCATTCAATAACCATCAAGTAATGCTGAAGATTCCCATTTTTCCCTAGTGGCCACTGGCTCCTAAATCAATTTTGTCTAGGAGCCAGTACTTCCCGCAACCTTTAACACATTGGCTATGATAAGTATGCACATAATTGGTAGTATCTGCTTGTACTAGCTTTAGAGTATATATATATATATAGAGAGAGAGAGAGAGGGGTAATAATAGATAACAGAGATAATTAAAAGTAAATTTAAAGAAAATCTATTTTTAAGTGACTACTGAAAGGTGCAAGTTGATGGTAATTAAGAAATAAATGGTTGGAAATTTTAAGCTTATGACATCATTTATATAGCAATAGCATCTCTAAACACTGAAACTGAAAACAAACAAAATATTATTCATAGCATTTATTAAATAAATTATACTATGTGTCATTTTTCCATTAAATTTTTTCGTCTTGGTAGGATGCTGTCATCCCACCACAATTTGATACTTTTTGCTGGTTCAAAAGTTTGTAAAGTAAGGCCTGAACACTTTATGTAAAGCCTATTTTCAATAGTTTTTTGCTCCATTGATAGGGATTTCTCTCCTAAAATATTCTTTAACGCAGAAAAGACACATGCTACATGAGCATACCTTATTGAGTAGCGGTTTTACAAAATTAAAAAAATAGCTCGGAATACCAGTATTGCAATACAGTCAACTCCCTCTAATCCGCACTCACTGGGACCAAGAGTTGTGCGGATTATAGGTCATTTTTTTTTTTGTTGTTTACATTTTTATATTTAGAATTTCCCTTTAAATTATAGTCAATTTACTGTA
>JAWZYV010002414.1:0-15709 GCA_038373885.1 Cheiracanthium punctorium
ACAATAAAACTGTCTGAAACAAAATCCCAAAGGATTGCAACATGCTAGTCTCAAGGCCGTACCCAGGGGGGACCTGGGGGGACCAGGGGGTCCGGTCCTCATCGAAATTTAAAATTTTGTTAACCAAACAAAAATGAAGCCATTTTGTGAACAATTTAGCCTTTTTCACCTCTTTGTCCCCCCCCCCCTCCGAAATTATTTTCTGGGTATGGCCCTGGCTAGTCTAGATGGACCTTGCTTCATAACTTCTGAAGAACGCCAAAAGTACTTGACAATTTGAGTATCTTCGTAAAATTTCACTTATGTAAAGTTATGTTAACAAGCTCCGATTTTAATCAGCCCAGCTTTAACTGAGCGGAATGTCGAGCTTTCTTTTCCCAGAGTTCTTAAGATTAGTCTACTTTCTAGTCATCTCTATCTTGTATTGCAATAACGCATTTTAAAAATGGTGCAAGTTATGCAAAATACTCTCAATTTACTGGCACCACTTTCAGATAAACAATGAAAAAGGATTTTGCTATCATTTCTGTTTAGAGACTTTACCAAATTCATTTTCTTATAACCAATAAATTCGGAATTTTTCTGTACAATTTTACCAGAGGTCTCTTCGAACAATCAGTTATTGTAACAGTGACCTACGAAAAAGATCCGTTTTCCAACAATCCATATTGATACTGATTAAGGAGACATGATTGAGTTAACTTTATACAAAAGCTTCCATCGGGAAGTTAACACTCATTCCACTTAAACTAAGCCTACATCAAAAGGCAGAGACACTATATGGTTTTTTCGTACGTCAGCATTTCACTTTAATGAAACTACTGAAACTAATACGAAATTGGGCAGGATCATTTAACATTGCGGTCTATATTGGACAGCGTTTTCCGAAATTCGTAACCTATTAGTGGAGGGGGTAGTGCGGGGGCCCAAAATATTTATTTCGCAAAATTCGGAACTATTCCAAATTCTCTGAAAAATACAACACCTAATATTCAATTTCAGGGCATTTTTATAACCATCCTCTAAGGATAAACCGGGCCTCTCCTCCTTTTTCATCCTTTTTGAAATAAATTGAGTTGTTGCATCAAACTTTACAATGAATCCTATGATTATGCACCGCTATTCTGTAATTAAATGCATTCAACATTTTAAATGTTTAGAAACACTACTTTCCGTTAACCCTTTGAGGCGCAACCCTTTCCCAATGCTGAAAAAAGGGCAGCCGTTGCCATCGCTCGACTTAACGACCAGCAAGAGGGCGGAGGATCGAAACGTTCATCGCGTACCACAGATCTAGAGACCCCCTTTTTTGAAGCACACAGCCAGCTGTCGTCAAAAAAGGGTCTCTCGATCTGTGGTACGCGATGAACGTTTCGATCCTCCGCCCTCTTGCTGGTCGTTCAGTCGAGCGATGGCAACGGCTGCCCTTTTTTCAGCATTGGAAAATCTATGCAGCTGTTCTCGCATTCTTCCATTCTTCAGCAGATGTCAGTGCTGTTCAAAAGAATCGTGACCATTTTATTGACGGGAAACGACGTGCTAAAAAGTAAAGGATTCTCGTGGAGCTAGGTCACCCGCCACTATTTTTATAGAAATCCAATCTATTCTTCGTGACTGGCAACAGTGAAAACGTCAGAGTTGGGTGTTCCCAGAGCGGGAACACTGCGCGTTAAACGGTTAATAGCTATCGCCTACAGGCTGCAATGGGTACGAATCTGAAGTTTAGAAGAGCTATAATGGGCAAATCATTTTACATTTAGAGTAAGTGAATTTGAATTACCGAAAATTTCAAAATATCCATTATCCTAACCAAAATTTGCATGAGCGATACGGCTAGAATGAAGAGGAAATTTTACATTTTACTGTCATGCAAGATAAAATACATCGATATGAAGTTCAAGCACTTCAATGAATACTTTCTAAACCAGAGACCCTGAATACAGTTTTAATGGAGTCCCCAATGATTTGCTTGTGTGGCGAGACCATAGTCATGCCATGTCTAAGGCACTTGTCCACAAGTAATACAACCTGAATCTAAAGACATTCAAAACCAAAAGTAATTGCGTCATGCGTCCATTAAGTTTGTTCAAAAGCCTGAGGCGGCCACGAATTTCAATGTAACTATTCTTGTGGCAGTACACGTTTAATGGCCTCATTTTAATCTGGGTCAAAGGCAATTTGTAAATTTAGGAAACGTGCACCCACGACCCATTTGAGGGGTCAATATTCATTTCGTTTTTAAAATTGTGTTGAAAGCCTGCATAATATAGACTCCATAGCTATTGCACATCTGACTATACGGAAACATTGACTCAAATTCTAATGAAACTTTATGAATCGATTGCCCTGCAAGCTTGCATGGTTAAGTATTGGTGACACTATTTCCCCCAAACTGTTGCAAATTGGAACTCTTCACGGATTTTGTACATTTCGCAATTTTTAATTCACTTTGCTCAGGAGGGGGTGGGGAGGAACGACCAAGGTAAAACGTTCAGTTTCATATTAGTTTTTCAGAGTATGAGTTTCATAATTAAAAATTTCCAAGAGGCTTAAAAAAACTTCTTAAATGCTCGATTCCTTACGCAACTTTGCTGCGGGAATAATTTCTTAAAAAGTATCAAAATTTACGTTCATTTTACTCATGGCGAGTCAAGAAAACAGCAGAACTTATTTAGACCTTAGTGATTTGAGTTAATTTTGCCTTTAAAATTTCGCCAGAATCAACCTGTTTTAAAAAGTTTGGGTGCAGATAATACAAGTTCATATTTCTACAATGCAACTAATTACATAAGTAAATGTAGGTTTTAGTAATTTTACATTTCATTTATATTTTCACACAATAAAAGTGTTAAGTGATTTTAACTCATCTTTATGACCTAGAAGAAAACAACAACAAACAGTACACTTGGATTATTACCTACACTGTTAAGCGCTATAAAGTTCTTTGGAGTAACAAAGTCATAAAGGTGCCATAAACTAGTGTTGCAATAAGAATTGCCTGTTCAAATTCTACCAACAAAACAAGTCAACCATACATAATGTATTAACACTGTAAGACTTATTACTGTAAAAATTCTCTTTACACTGAAGTGTATCTCAAGTTACAATAATTCGATAACTTACATATTAAAGTCGGGAAAAGGAACTTCTGAAGACGATGAATTCCGAAAATGAGAATAAAAGTATCTTCACGAATTCATTATCATACAGTTTAGTAACTGGTAGATTAAGTTGATCTAGAAAAGTTTAAATACTTTCGGAACTTTTTAAAAGGAGGTTTTTTAGATTAGACATTTATATACAGAGCTTCAGCTCTCCATCGAGTTAAAAAATGTCCCTATTGCAAGATTAAAAGAAATAGGCTCGCAGTTTTGGTCATAGCAAACGATTCAATTTAAATATTTTTCGCAATACACGTACGGTACAACTCTACAAATTTCACTCGTTAAACGCAGAATTCTCTAAAACTAAGCAAATAACACTGAGAAGATGATTTTGGGAGTTTGCTTACCGTTCAAACCAATGAATAACACCAGCCCACCAAGCTCGCCAGCACAGAGCCGTCCATGCAAAGGCTAGAATAGCCAGCTCGCTCACGCGGCTTTTCTTAAATAACATTCCATATGCTGAGATACAAGGGGGGAGGATTACATAATCGGAAATATCGCTATTACTTACCAGTATATTGGAGCTCGAATGCAAGATTGGCTGCATTCGTAAACGACAAACTCGTTGCACGAGTTTTCGTAAGAAAACTGGAATGCGTGTGTTGAGTGCTGTCAGTGGTTATCCGTTTCTTTTGTCTTTACGAACAACTTCAGTTAATTTAGTTTTGTCGCCTAGGAGACGTGTTTGTTTAATATTCGCAAATGCGTTCATTTTGCTGAGGAGAGTTTTGAGTACATATTCAATATAAAACCAACTGGATATTTAAAAGAAAGAGTGGCCATACTTGAAGAGCACAGATCAAAATTTAGAAATTTCAGCTTAAACTTCATTTTTTCAAAATTATTTAGTAAGAGAAGTTCAAATTTCCCTAATAACGGTTTAAATCCACTTCAATCTCAACACTAAAACATGCATTTTTGAATTGACTAAAATGAAAAATAGAAGAAAATGATTACCTTTGAAAAATGATGTACCTTCGTAGCATTTTCTAACGTACGCATGAATTTCCTCCTCGAAAAAATAATATTTGCAGCTTTAGCAAACGTAAAATGCTTTTCACAACAACATACTTTTCCATAACAACAGACGCCATTTGAAAACAGCAACAACAAGCAGCAAGTGTATCTTCTAAACAACGGAACGAACTTGATTCGCTTTCAGTTTACTTCGTTTGAAACGAATCGCACTCAGTTTTGTATACGAACGCTCTAGTTTTTAAACTGAATGCACTCCATTTCCTTTACGAACACATTAGATAGAAACTCGTTGCACGAGTGCAACTTGTTTGGCGTTTACGAATACAGCCATTGACGGCACACTAGTGACACGGGAGAGAGATCCTCGGGTAAAATAGTGACAGGATGACTCAATGTCTAAAGTTGTTTTTTTTTTGGGGGGGGGGGGGACGACACCTTGAATATTAAAATCCCAAAATACTGTAAACCCATTGCGTAGTTAATTTTCCTTGAAACACAAGCAGGACAACTACTCAGACAGAACAAACTTGATCAGAACGTGTCGATACCCGAAACTAATATTATTAAATACGCACCACTGACATGTCCATAACTTGTCTTTATCTTTTCTGATAGGAAAAATAGCTATCACTTGCCAGATAGGTTTCCTAACCTCCGAAATCTCACGTATGTTCTTAAAAGCGGCCACTATCGTCGAGGTTCTTAAACTCAGTTACTATTGTTACTGTTTGCAAACTGAACATACGGCACAGGATGACTTCCATACTGATATCTTTTCGGAAAATTTTGCATATCCATACGGACAAGTTCTGGTCAAGTTCAAGATAGGCTTTTCCCTTTTCAGTCAATATAGAAACATAATTGGAATGCTTATACAGGGTGTTCCATAATGATTGGAACAAACTTTAAGGGAGGTAGGTCTCATAGTAAGGATTCAAAATGACATGCGAATGTGGGGTCGGGAACATCGTCCTATGTAGCTGTTAACCATCACGTTGGAACAAGTGCTGAAATAATAGTGAACTTTCCGACCCTTGTTTGTCGAAAACTAATGCACATTTCACAGAAAATACGTTATTAAGAGTTCGCTTAACAGCGTCTATTGCGCTTTTGATGTAACACCAACAGTAATCGACAAAGAGTAATTTTCAACGTTGTTTCATTTAAAATATTATCATAGAAATGAGTTAGCATGCATAATAGGATATTCATATTTTTGAAGTTGCGTTCAATACTCTACGAATTAACTAGGAAATGAATCTTTTCGAATACTAGGAGGTGTAAATGATGGACGCAGGCAAATGCATAATTGTTCAAAAAATGAGCGCAAGAATTATAGCTTTTATTTATACATTTTTTTGCGCTGAAAAGCGTGTGCAAACAGCAGTTAGTTTTCCGATTTCGGTTTTGCGAATCATTAATTTATTTTCCTGAAAAGTTTATATGTTTCTATGACACTTGTATTTTCAACTTTCAGATGCGATATTGAGGAAAAAGGTATCAATGAATCCTAAAAAAGGGGGCAGAAAATTCCCAATTACTTTCGACTTTCTGCGCATAAAAGATCTAAAATAACAGGTGAAAGAGGCTCTGTCCGGTATTGAACTAACCTAAAATATTTCTTAAAGGTAAACTATATATTAAAATAAATTGAGTAAAAATGGAAACCTTTCTTATCGAATTTTTCAAGATATCGACAGCGACAAACGAACAGCCAACACTGTTCCTCTTTCGAATCTAAATGAGATGGAGCAGAGGATGGAGGGCAGAGGACCTGTTGACAGCGAGGGTTTGCGCACCAGTCGCTGCCATCCGCTTATGCACGGTGAGGTCTCGTGTTCGAATCCCACTAGCCCATGGTCATTTCCCTATTTTCTTTCCTTATTCCATTCAGTTGGAAAGTGTTTCATTATTCAGGAGTGTTCCGTATGTTTCTCCCTTGTTCCATAAAACCCAATCTTTGGAATCGAAATCCATCTTAAAATCGCCTACTGAAACTATTTTACAATCTTCGCCAAGTCTCGTCCAACTATACTTCACACTTTTAAATACTGTTTGGAATGAGTATTATAATCCATGAGCGTGCCGTGTTTGTCTTTCTTGGGTACATTTCTACTTTAACGCTCCGATTCTGGCCAGGGTGGCGATCCTTAAACATGTGCAGTGAATGCGACCATTTTTGCATTTATGTGGCAACCGTAGTTTAGAATTAAAAGGGTCATTTGAAACAACACGTAAGTACAGCATTCCATTACTTATGTATTTATTTATTTTGGGTTGCCAATGAATGTAGTTTTAATAATGAAGTGTCTTCCAATTCCTTCGGGTGCGTAATATGTTCACTTTCGCGCTCTTTTGGGAGCGTTGAAACTTGTCTATAACTCCTAGAGACCCATGACTGCAAAGCTCGCCAATGTGCGGCGATTTTTTAGGCCAGCGAGAGGGAGAGCGTTAAAATAGAAATCCACTATTTTTTGTTTCATCAAACGCATCTTTGGAAACGAAATCTATCTTAAAATCGCCTACTGAAACTTCTTTACAATCTTCGCCGACCTATTCCAACTATACTTTACCCTTTTAAATACTGTTTGGAATGGGCAACCTAATGCACGAGTGTGCCGTGTTTGTCTTTCTTGCTCCATAAAACACCTATTTGGAATTGAAATGTACATCAAAATCGTCTACTAACAGTATTTTACAATCTTCGACAGGCCTATTCTAACTATAATTTGGCTAGTTTCTAGCCGAATTCGGAAGATATTGCCAAACTTAGTTTATTGGTTTTGGTTTTGAAATTATTTTTTGACAGCAAACGTTGCGATCCATTATCAAAAATGGCAAACCTTGTGCGACTTTCAAGATTTTAATCTCCCCACCCCAACCTCCGCGTTATCTGGCAAACACATTTCAAAAGATCTTCACCGTGACAGTTCATGTCTACAAAAGCTGTCTAGAAATCATGTCGACAAAGTCGCGTAGACAAAAATCTGGGACTGAATGAAATAGCACCCTAGTGTTAAAAAAAAAAAAAAACTCATTTTCTTAAATAAGAGAAAGAAAAACTGAGTCCCATATTATGGCAAAATTCTTCGTCCTTTATAAACAGGTTTCACAAATTTATTTGGTTTTGTTTCTTAACCCATTTATGCCTAGCGTCCCTTTTTTGGGACGGCATTTTCGCTATCAGTCGAAAACGTTATTTATTTTTCCTACCCTTTATTCGCGAGTATTGAACTTCAATTCCACAAAATATTTTAATATGGCCAGGTAGGATGTTGACATTTCAATTTTTATACATAATGATTTTAAATGAAATCATCCCTTGTTCAAAAAGTTGACATCAGAAATTTATCAATTACTACTGGTGTTAGCAAAAAGAAAGAAGCCGCAAAGAAAGTCGCAAAAATATCCATCACGAATGGTTAACCCTTTATAAGGCCGTGGTAAGAATACTTACCACCTACGGTCTATGAGTGAATTTCTGATTTTTGTTCAGTTCTATTGAATGTCTATTTTTTCCATACATCTCGATTCTAAATGATATTTAGCTTATGAACTTTTCTTTCATTCGTCATTTTAAAGAAAGCTCGAATAATGACTCGAAAAAGGAACGTAAGAATCATCGCTTTTACTTATATATATTTGCGTTTCATTCCGTGTCCAAGCAGCTGGCAATTTTCCGACTTTGATTTTGTGACTAATGAATGTATTCTCCTGCAAAATTTCTATGCTAGTTGAATACTTGTTTCTCCAATTTTCAGGTGGGGTATTGCAGCAGAGGGTAAATATATGAATGAATCCTAAAAAATGGGCCAGAAAAATCCCAAGTACTTTCGACTCTCTGCACATGAACTCGCCTTTATAAAGGGTTAACATGTATATCGGATTTGTATGCTTGGCTGGCTCGAAGTCCGCTTATAAATCCTCGTCAGAAGGACAACACAAGGGAGGGGGGGTGCTTGCCCTCCTTGGGGGGGTCTTTCTAAGGGGCCCTAACCCGTATACTTGTTAAATATACTTGTTCTTTAATTCTCAGTTTTTAAACCTAAACCGGTTGCTCATTGCTCTTGAAAATTTCGTACGGCACCTTAATGGGTTAAAATTCCGAAGTTTTGAAAAACTGACCAACTATTTGAGAATTTGAAGAGAACTTTTTTCCGTATTGAACAACAAACGGGACCACTTTTAGAATATCAGGCCATTTTACGACGCTATTTCACAAGTTCGGAATTTCAGCAAATCCGGGATGCCCACAGATTTAGGAATGCCTACGAACCCAGTTCTTAAAGTTAACTTCTTGAACAGTTCTACAATCGATGTTACTAAAGAATCCTTGCGTTCGTAAACTTATCAGCTGGTGCCACTTGTTTTCGTGCCAAAGGCGACAGGTGTGACGAGTGGTCCCATTTTCTTTCGAGTTTAAGAACGGCTTCAGTTCATTCAGTTTCGTTGTCTGGGTGATGCATTTGTCGATCCCTTTAAGCCCCGATCTGCACAATCGTGTATGGCATCTACGTCCTCTCAAAAAGTGTAAGTCGTATTTCCTAAGTCGATTTCATAGATAAAAACCTTGTTCTTTAACCCATTTGTGCCTGGATATTTTTGCGACGTTCTTCGATTTTTACTTATATCAGAAATAATAGATAAATTTCTGATGTCAACTTCTTGAACAAGGGATGATTTCTTTGAAAATCATTATGCATAAAAATCGAAATATCAACATCCTACTAGATCATGTTAAAATATTTTGTAGAGTTGAGGTTCAATACTCATGAATAAAGGCTAGGAACAATAAATAGCGTTTTCGACTAATAGCGAAAATGCCGTCCCAAAAAAGGGACGCTAGGCATAAATGGGTTAACCCTTTGAGGCGCAACCATTTCCCAATGCTGTAAAAAGGACAGCCGTTGCCATCGCTCGACTGAACGACCCGCAAGAGGGCGGACGATCGAAACGTTCATCGCGTGCCATAGATCGAGAGATCCTTTTTTGACGCAGCCTGGCTATGCTGCACAGCCAGCTGCGTCGTAAAAGGGTCTCTCGATCTGTGGCACGCGATGACCGGTTCGATCGTCCGCCCTCTTGCGGGTCGTTCAGTCGAGCGATGGCAACGGCTGCCCTTTTTTCAGCATGGGGCCATCTATCCAGCTGTTCTTGCATTCTTACATTTTTCAGCAGATGTCAGTGTTGTTCAAAAGTATCGTGACCCTTTTTTGACGGGAAAAGACGTGGTAAAAAGTAAAGGATTGTCGTGGAGCTCTGTCCTCCGCCTCCAGGGAATAGAAATTCAATTTATAGAAATCCAATCGTCCGAGTTGGGTGTTCCCAGAGCGGGAACACTGCACGTTAAAGGGTTAAAAGAACTGAATCAGGTATAAAATAATAATTTCTCCTATTTCTTGAGTTCTGTGTTATTCGATAAACTGAATGAGCTGTTCACAAAGCTTGATAAGAAACCTATGTTACACTCAAATACTTTTTTGTAGCAGGAATAACACAGGCCTTACAGGTATAAGACCTGGACTCACACAAAAAGTATATGTTTGTTTGTGCAACACGTATTTTGGATTTTTGTGCTTGGCCCAAAACCCACTTACAAATCCACGTCAGAAGGACAACACAAGGGGGGGGTGCCCTCCATGGGGGTCTTTGTAAGGGGTGCTAACCTGTATTGACGCTAGTTTCGGAGAAAACCACGGAAAACTCCGAACGGTTAGGTTGAAAGCCGCGCCATGGGACCCGAACCCGGGACCTTCGCACTTCTACCCTTTTCAATGGCATAACCACTGTGCCATGGTGAGGCCAAAAAAAGAAAGTATTTAAAAGTAAGGTAAGTTTCTTCTTTTAGTGTTGTGAATAATTCATAGTTTTTCGAGTAATATGCAGCTGAAAAGAAATAAGAGAAATTGTTATGTTCTTATGAACTACCGTAAAATACCGGAAAACCGCCCCCTACCCTCATCTTCAAGTGAAATTGCGATCTATGGGGGCGGATAAACGGTAAAAATCTGAAAAATATACCGTTCAAGAACCCCTCTCTATCTTCAAGTGAATCTGGATTCATACTGTCTGTTCCGTACCGCTGAGACCTCGCGATGTGGTCACTCAGGGAAGGAAAGCAGAGACGATAGCTCTGACGTCACACTTCACTGGCATAGGGCGTGACTTCATGGGTGTCCTCTGTTATTTCACGATGAAAGTTTTCACTCACACAGAGAAAGGCAATTTGTACAATGAGGGTATGCGTGGGAATCGAACCCACGACCCTGCGCTTAGCCGCTGCAAGTCTCCGGGCAGTGTGAATCCACCTTGAGGGGGTGTTTATTGGGTATTTTAAGAGTTAACGAAATCCACGGGAAAAGCAGAGGGGGGCGTTTATTAGAGGGGGGCGCTTTCGCCGTATTTTAACGGATAAGACATTTACGTTTACATAAACGGATAAGACATTTACGTTTCGCTGGAAACAAACACAGCCGGAATAAGCCAACTCGGGCTCTAGTATCCGTGCTGTGGTATGTCAAGTGGTGAAGCATTGCGTCATTTTGACGCATCCTTCGTTACCGGGTCATGACACGTCACTGTCGAACCTAATCTTTTGTTTTGAAATCCGTTCGTGCGCTCTTTTTTAGCGAACAACTCAACTCGGCTGTTTGCTCCAAGAAGTACCGTGTGCTGTTATTGTTTTCATCCAAGAATCTAAGTCTGAAAAAAACTACAATTTGAGGTAAGATTTACATATTTTCTGTTGAATGGATCTCGGTCTAGAATCTTTTTCGCCCTGTAAGCAGGGGCGTACAGAAGAAAATCCGGTCACTCCCGTAGACATTGCGGACCGCTCTCTGTTTGTTGATGTACGCATGCATGCATGTCCCAACGTAGCCATCATACACAGAAGCGTATTGGAAATACTGTTACTCTTGGTTAAGATAAGGATTTAGATTGGACGTGCTTCTTTTCTATTGCTTATGACCTGCCTACTGGGGCGTAGAGTTATATGTCAGTATAAATGGATTGAAGGGGCTGTGTCCGTGGGGCCCAAGCCCCTCCCATCCATTTACAGTATCCCAATAATGGATAATGGGTAGGGGTTTGGAGAGAAAATGAAACTCTGTACTGTTGATCAAGGTTTTTTTTCCACTTGTAAGCAATAAATTGTTATGAGGTGTTAAGTTTAATAGTACAGTGGTCGCCGCTCATTTCGATCGGTGGTTTGGCCTCACCATGGCACAGTGGTTATATCACTGAAAATGGTAGACGACCGAAGTGGGAAGGTCCCGGGTTCGCGTCCCGTCGCGCGGTCGTCGATCTAACGGTCTGGAGTTTTGGTAGGTTTTCTCCAGATGTAACGTGAATACGTGTTAGAACGCCTTAGAAAGTCCTCCTACCAAGGCACCCCTCCCCCTTGGCAGATCGCTCTAGTGTAGCGTTGCGATAATCGCACACAACTTGGCCCCTTGAGAGTGACTCTACCGCGAATGACCCGATTGAATAGACGCAATCCCTCCCCCTACCCCTCCCATAAACAAAATATCTTGTATACGGCTCTGTCGTTTTATCAGAAGTCTTTTTCGAACAAGAATACAGTAGAAGAATCCATTCCTCGGAGAATGCAAAAGAATGTCCTTCTCTCTCTTAAATTCAGCTTTTTTATTAATAACTTTTGTTCTACTAAGTATTTTATAATAGTCTAACTTGTTTTGTTAATTTATATTTTCTCCTCGATTGCTCTTAACATTTATTTTAACTCTTTTAATCGCTCCGGTAATTTTAACTCTAAATTTTTCTGCTTTTCTGTCAGCACCTGGAGCTACTTGCCTATGATGAGTCGAGGTTCTCCTCATTTATACCAATGCATAGTTTGTATTCTTTTTTATTTAATTTCATAATTATTTAATATAAAAAACAAAAACAGAAAAAAATTCGAGGATTAATATTGTTGCAGTCTTGATTTTTAGTGCATACATGACGTGATTATAATATGTTTTACAACCAGGGCCGTTAAAATCTTCTGCCCGACATGCCCGCGGCATGTATTTTTTATTGCCCCATGCCCGAGCGGGCATGTTAAAAAATCGACCATAAGAGATTCATAACTTACTTAAAATTAATAAAAGTCAGAATTACATTTTTTATAGGTCGTCGATTTTCCAAAATTTCGTATGGGAAAAATACTTTTCCATTTTTACTTCAGCGATTTCATCAACGTCCCAGCGGCAATCTCAATACCTCCAACTGTAGTGTAAACAGAATACAGAACCCCAACAATAGTTATTTTACAGAGTAATAAAATGTAGTAATATTGTTCGGGCATGTATTATTTTGAGTTACATGCCCGGTTGGGGATGTAAATTATTGTACATTTTTCTGCCCCTGTTTGCAACTGCATTATTCTAATTTTATTAGCATTCGGGTGCTATTTCTTTCAAGCACGGCGTGGTCACTTTCGTGTGGCAAGTAGACACTTTTCAAGTTTTTATATTTTTAAGTATAGTTGGAAAACTCCTGGCGAATAGTGTAAAATAGTTTTAGTAGGCGATTTCAATATAGATTTTAATTCCGAAGAAGTGTTTTATAGAACAGTGAAGACAAGCACGGTAAACTCATAGATTAGGATACACTTTCGAAATGGTATTTATAAAGGTGAAGTATAGTTTGACTATGCCTGGCAAAAATTTGTAAAGAGTTTTGTAGGCGATTTTAATATAGATTTCTATTCCGAAGAACTGTTCTATGGAACAAGGAAGGAAAACACGGTACACTCATAGATTAGGATACACTTTCCAAATGGTATTTATAAAGGTGAAGTATAGTTTGACTATGCCTGGTGAAGATGTGTAAAGAGGGTAAAATCATACAAGCCGGTGCCCACCCCATGTAAACATGGCGACAGTCGCTGGAGCTTGGCGACCGCCAAGCTCCAGCGACTGTCGCCATGTTTACTAGTCATTCTAGGCAACCAGTGGTCCGTTTTTAACTAAAAAAACCCCAGTGGATTCAGCAACCTAGTTGTACAGCTATCTAAACTAGGCAACCAGTGGTCTGTTTTTAACTAAAAAAACCTCAGTGGATTCAGCAACCTAGTTGTACAGCTATCTAAACTAGGCAACCAGTGGTCCGTTTTTAACTAAAAAAACCTCAGTGGATTCAGCAACCTAGCTGTACAGCTATCTAAACTAGGCAACCAGTGGCCCGTTTTTAACTAAAAAAACCTCAGTGGATTCAGCAACCTAGCTGTACAGCTATCTAAACTAGGCAACCAGTGGCCCGTTTTTAACTAAAAAAACCTCAGTGGATTCAGCAACCTAGCTGTACAGCTATCTAAACTAGGCAACCAGTGGCCCGTTTTTAACTAAAAAAACCTCAGTGGATTCAGCAACCTAGCTGTACAGCTATCTAAACTAGGCAACCAGTGGCCCGTTTTTAACTAAAAAAACCTCAGTGGATTCAGCAACCTAGTTGTACAGCTATGTAAACTACGCAACCAGTGGACCGTTTTTAACTAAAAAAAAACAACAACAGTGAACTAAGCAACCTAGTTGTACAGCTAATGTAAACTGGGCAAACACTGGCCCGTTTTCAACTCAAAAAAACATCGGTGGATTAAACAACCTAGTTGTACACCTCTTATAAAGTCAGTATGATTAGAATAGCACGTAAATAGCACTTACGAAAACATAAACACTTCAAATATCAATTTAAAATTCACATTAAAAACCTTAAACATCGAAAGATTCGTTAAAAAAGAACACTTACCTCTATTTTTTTGGTAAATAACCGCTCAGAAATGTCCCCAACACCCACCGGCTTATAACGTACTATATTTCTAACAAACACCCACAAATTCTTTTCTTATATTAACATAACACATTTCATTCCCTTCCATCAATAACGCAAACAATTTCAAATTCCCAAACCTGACGAAACACGTATTCTTTATGGTTGCCAGTCACAACTACCACCGGCAGTTGGCGGTGCATCGCTCACTCTCGCGTCAGATTGTTCGCCAATGATTTGTAAACAAACCATTGACATGTAAACAAGGCACCGTATACGGAATATAGTCCGTAAAGAGTTTTGGTAGGAGATTTTAATATAAATTTCTATTCCGAAGAAGTGTTTTATAGAACAAAGAAGACAAATGCGGTACACTCATAGGTTATGATACACTTTCCAAATGGTATTTAAAATATGTCTACGCGATGTAGTTGGAATATGCCTATAGTTCGAATATGCCTGGCGAAGATTATAAAACAGTTTCAGTAGGCGATTTTAAGAGAGATTTCGATTCCAAAGATGTGTTTTACGGTCCAAGAAAGGGTAGATTCCAATTTTAACGCCCCTACTCTCGCCAACCTAAAAATCCCCCGCACTTTGGCGAGCTTTGCAGTCATGGGTCTCTAAGAGTTATGCACCAGTTTCAATGCTCCCAAAAGAACTAGATGAAAACTAAAGTGAACACATGAGCGATCAATGGATCCGTTAAGGAATTTGAAGACACTTCATTATTAAAACTACATTCATTGGCAACCCAAAATAAAGAAAAATGTAACGGAATACCATACTTAACATGTTGTTTCAAATCGTGATTTTAATACTAAATTATGATTGCCACATAAATGCACTAAATCGTCATGGTGACTGCATATGTTTAAGGATCGCCATCTTGGCGAGAGTGGGCGTTCAAGTAGGAATCCACCCAAGAAAGACAAAGACGGTACACTCGTGGATTAGGATACCCATTCGAAACAATATTTAAAACGGTGAAGTATAGTTGTAATATACTCGGCGAAGATTGTAAAAAAGTTTAAGTAGGTGATTTTAAGATAGATTTCGAGTCCAAAGATGGGTTTTATGAAACAAGGAGGCAAAATACGGCACACTCATGAATAATGATACACTTTCCAACTAAATGGAATAAGGAAAAAAAATAGGGATGACGCATAAATTATGATACGCTTCTAATATAGAGCACTTTAGTACGTATTTAAAATCTGAAAGTGTTTCAGATTTTCTTCCTTTTTTTGTATTTTTTTTTCTTTCTTTCAACCAGATCTCAAGCATCCCATTACTTTCAATTCTATTTTTACACTGTTATTGTACCATGCTCCCCCTCCCCCACATTTTTCTTTATTATATTAATATGTACTGCAAAGTTTTCAGAACATTTTACCTATGCTAATATAGTTCTTTTTTTATGAGCGGTGTTGAGGGGGGCAAGCGCCCAGGAACACTGGTAACATGAATCGTAACATTGAGAAGTCGTCTTAATGATGAAAATCTGGAATGGTATCTAAAATTAAAAGCAACGACATACAAAACTAACCTGTGCAAACTTTCGAAGGAGATGCCAGGGCCCGATTATGGCAAACCGGGGCCTGGGGCAGAAGTCTCAGTGGCCCAGACAGCACATAAGCTTAAATCAAGCTTGACATTTCTTTGAATTTGACGTATTAATACATGCTTGACAGTTCAATTCATTTTAAGTTTGCACCAAGCTTGGAGATTACAAAAAAAAATGAGTCAGAAAATATTTCCCCGCCGAATTTAAGTAATTTGAACTGTGA
>JAWZYV010002415.1:0-14923 GCA_038373885.1 Cheiracanthium punctorium
CAATTTATCACTAAAGCGTGTTTTTTAGTTTTTTAAAAAATATATATTTCCCCCCCCCCAGATTTTAGCCAGAATTCATTTGCAAGTTATCCGTAGAGGTTTAAGCACTTAAGCAGTAAACATTCTACGCAAATGTTTTGCTGCCTGTTCAAGTCAATTATTTACATATGCAACTCAATATAATCCAACTGCTAATTCTGCCACTTTAACCCTTTGAGGCGCAACCCTTTCACAATGCTGAAAAAAGGGCAGCCGTTGCCATCACTCTACTTAACTACCAGCAAGATGGCGGACGATCGAAACGTTCATTGCGTGCCACAGATCTAGAGACCGTTTTTTGACGCAGCTGGCTGTGCGGCACAGCCAGCGTATCTTTAGATCCGGACTGCAGCGTACCTTTCGATCGTCCGCCATTTTGCTGGTAGTTAAGTCGAGCGATGCCAACGGCTGCCCTTTATTCAGCATTGGGCAATCTATTCAGCTGTTCATGCATTCTTCCATTTTTCAGCAGATGTCAGTGCTGTTAAAAATAATCGTGACCATTTTTTAAGGGAAATGACGTGCTAAAAAGTAAAGGATTCTCGTGGAGCTATGTCACCCGCAACTATTTTTATAGAAATCAAATCTATTCTTCATGACTGGCAACAGTCAAAACGTCAGAGTCTGGTGTTTCCAGAGCGGGAACACTGCGCGTTAAAGGGTTAACCAATAATGTCCATGATTCATATAGACGAACCCGCAAAGCATTTGATGCTCAAGCATCAAGCGTTTATGATTCTGATGCGTTTATCTGCTGAAAATGAGTTAGCTTACTAATTCCTGTTGTAATATTAGGTTGTAACGAAAGTTTCCCGCCACCACAAATATCGTCTGCAAACAGTTCACGTTGGTGTGCTTGCTCATATTCTGTCAAACAATATTTGTCATTTGAAAGAAAGAGACTTGCGTTAGAACACTGTGTTGTTAAAGATATCGTTATCATTCAGTAAAAGGTGTCTTAAATGGAACTATCACGTTACTGGATTAGAACCATCATTTACTTCCAGTTCTGTTGCAGAACGTCAGCTACAGAATGTCAAAGAATTATGTGTGTAATTTAGATTTTACTGTTGTATCATATGGCACTGTGAAGGTTTGGTACTGAAAGTTAAAAAACAGGGTCTGTGATATTCAAGGAGCAGAGAACTCTGGCCGGCCTACTGATGTTGATGACGGCCACCTGCGAGAACTTGTGGAAGATGATCAGTATTTAACGACTTAAGAGCTAGCTAAAGAGTTAGACATTAATGCCATGCCCATTAGACCTGCTATGCATCACATAAACTTCATGTACAAGTTCAATCGCTGGGTGCCGCATGAGCTGACTCAAGAAGATTTGGCGGAGAACTTTCGTTACAACCTGATATGATTCACATAAAAAATATTAGTGACACTTGTCCTCAAAGAGTGACATGGGCAAAATTTTAAACTGTGTTTTTACATGTATGGTATGAAAGTGACAAAAACGTACACATATTTACGGCATTCTGTACAACGATATATACTTACAAGTCATTCTTAAGTCGATGAATGGCTTTCAGAATACAATTTGCAAAATTGAAACACCTCACAAAAACATTCTTCGATTTTTTATTCAAGAAAATCCATTCAGAAAGAACGGAAGTATCCAACATAAGTTCTTCCAAAGAGTCAAAGTTTTCCAGCAAAATTTTATCCAAATTATTGACAAACACTTTCTTGATTTGGAGAAATTCACAGTAAGTATTCATATATGTGGTTGGTCCATTTCTAACACCTTCCTTTAAGGTTTCTACAAGTTCGTTTTCGAGCTGGAAGAAGCATGGACGAAAGCTAAAAGAGAAACAAGTAATTAAGTTGAACTATAAATAATTACTATTAGTATTTCTTTGTGTAACTTTCTTATAAAAAGAGATTTTTTTGAAAGTAATATGTGGTTGTGGCCAGTTACTTTCAATCAAATCTGATAGAAGACAGATTAGACATATTTATTTCTTCTCTTCTATCAACCTTCGCTACGTTTGTTTTTTACTTCCTTGTACGAAGTAAAAGAAGTATAGAGATCGGGCAAATTTTCAGTATTCATATTTGGAAAAAAATTCAATTTTGTCAATGTCTAAGTTTAATAAATAATTAAAACTTAAAGAAAACAGTTCACACACATTTTATGTATATTTTAAAAAATGTTTACATTATTTATTGTTTTAACACCAGTGTCTTTTGAAGTTTTTTAAAATTTTATTTTATTTATTTATTTATTTTTTTTTGGTTGATGTCTAAATTTACTTTGATGAGTTTTTGAATAACGTCGTAACGTACGCATGTATGTATGTAATTAGCATAACTCAAAAACTATTAAGTGTAGGAAGTTGAAAGTTTATATTGATGACTGTTGTAACATCTAGTTGTGCACCTCTTTTTTTTGGTTTCAATCCAATAGATAGTTCATTGTCAAGGACACCCATAAGACTTTCAGTGCATTCAAGTCTATGGACAACTTCAATACATTATGGTCGCACAAGTCTGCAAACAGTCATTATTTAAGTCATGTCTGGAGGGATACTGGGAGGGTAGGCACCTTCTGAATAGATTGCAGGCTTGATCTGGTTCTGATGTTTCAATTTTTACTTTTTATTTTTGTAATTCGTTTTTATAATCGCTTTATGTATTTGCATTATTTGTATCCTGCTGTTTTATTACCGATTTTATTCCTGCTTTTGTCTCTGTATGGCAAAAAGATAACTGTCTGTATTGCTAGCAGCATTGGAAATCCTACTAATATTATAAATGTCAATGTTTGTATGTTTGTTATTCTTTCACGCTGAAACGGCTCGACGGACTTGGATGAAATTCGGTATAAAGACAGTTTAAGTCCTGGATTAACAAACAGTCTACTTTTTATCGCGCGAAAAAACACACTGTTCCTGTAATATACAAAAAACTATCTTTTATCCAAAAAAAAAGAAAAAAAAATACAATTGAGTTTTTTTTTTTTTTACAAAGCCGTTGACAGATGGCGCAAACTTATAGAACGCGAATCTTTAAAACATCAGACTTTCGGGACTTACATCGAGAAGTTAATTCTTTGAGGCGCAACCCTTTCCCAATGCTGAAAAAAGGGCAGCCGTTGCCATCGCTCGACTTAACTACCAGCGAGATGGCGGACGATCGAAACGTTCATCGCGTGCCACAGATCTAGAGACCCTTTTTTAACGCAGCTGGCTGTGCCGAAGCTCAAACCAACTGCGTGAAAAAAGGGTCTCTAGATCGTGTCTGCGTCATCAAAATCGTCCTCAACGCCTGCTGAAAAATGGAAGAAGGCGAGAACAGCCGGATCGATTGCACAATGCTGAAAAAAGGGCAGCCGTTGCCATCGCTCGACTTGACTACCAGCAAGATGGCGGACGATCGAAACGTTCATCGCGTGCCACAGATCTAGAGACCTTTCTTGACGCAGCTAGCTGGCTGTGCGGTTCTCGCATTCTTCCATTTTTCAGCAGATGCCAGTGCTGTTAAAAATAATCGTGACAATTTTTTGACGGGAAATGACGTGCTAAAAAGTAAAGGATTCACGTGGAGCTATGTCACCCGCAACTATTTTTATTGAAATCAAATCTATTCTTCGTGACTGGCAACAGTCAAAACGTTAGAGTTGGGTGTTCCCAGAGTGGGATCACTGCTCATTAAAGGGTTATATAGGGTTGAGACACGTTTCTGTAATATTTCAATGGACCAGCAATATTACTTTAAAATATTCACCATCCTCATTATTTGTTCTGCATGTGTGTAATGTCGTAAAATATGAAAAATGTAACTTCATATAATACTCACCCATTGACAGTTTGAATTCGGTGCAGCATGTTTACGTCGGGAAATTCAATCAAGTCAAACTTTTCTACTTTGTTAGTCTTTCGGGGAGAGCAGCGACTAAAAAAAAAAAAAAAAAAAAGTCAGGGGAATGGACTGTAGTATACTGTTTAGAGGAACAACTGAGCGAACATTTTTGATATTTCTAAATTGCGCTGAAGAAAAAAATCCATCGTTCGTACGAGTCCGTGAATTGCAAAAATTCCGAATATCTGAAATATTGTCCTGAAATGGTCCGATATTTTAAAAGTGGTCCTTTTTCTTATAAAATACTGAAATACACGCTTAAACCAAACCAGCGAAATTCGATCAGTCGGAGCGATTTTTGGCCCAGTTTTCAAATGTGCGCTTCTCCTTTAGGAGCGTTTTTCGATCACAAGAGCGGAGCGAAATATAACAATAAGGGAGTAGGGGAATTCTCAGAAAAAAGACGACTCGAGAGGAGGGGAATTCTCAGAAAAAAAGCCGAAGCGAGGAGGGGAATTCTCAGAAAAAATACTACTTAAAGAGCACTTTTGCGGAAATACCGGTAGGTTTCCATGGAAACGGATCGCTCCCCAATGTATCGTTTTTTTTCGCTCTTTGGGTTTAAGCGTGTATGCTCTCTCGATTACCTCAAGCAGTAAGACATTTCAGGAGAATTTTTCTTGTATTCAGAATTTCAGGAAATTAAGAACTCGTAGCCAGGGGCTGCCCGACGCGGTAAGAAAGGTAAGCATCGCATCGGCTCGCCATCTTCGAACTCAAAAACTGAAAGAGACTGAAAGGAGGCTCCTTTTTTACATTTGCAGGGGCGCTCCGCGTACCCTAGGGCTGCTCCTGACTCATGCAAACTCTGAAAATCTTGAGCATGGCCGACAAATTTGAAACTGCTCAGTTACATGCGCATCTGTACATAGTTTGAGTGCTTTGTGTTGTGGCGAGCGCACGAGGGGCTTCTGTCTACTGGGAGGTGCTTTGGTCGGAGGACATTTTTAAGAGGTTCTGACGCGTATTCACGTTACATTTGTTAGGAAACTGGCCCAAATCTCCAGACCGTTAGATCGACAAGCCGCACGATGGGACCAGTACACTTGACCTCCGCACTTCAGCCGTCTAGTTCTGTTAGTGTCTTATTCAGTCGGCTATGGTGAGGTCGGCAATGCGTGGGAAACTGTAGCTTAACCCTTTAAGGCGCAACCCTTTCCCAATGCCGGAAAAAAGGGCAGCCGTTGCCATCGCTCGAGTTAACTACCAGCAAGATGGCGGACGATCGAAACGTTCATCGCGTGCCACAGATCTAGAGACCCTTTTTTTGACGACAGCTGGCTGTGCCCGCGCACAGCCAGCTGCGTCAAAAAAGGGTCTCTAGATCTGTGGCACGCGATGAACGTTTCGATCGTCCGCCATCTTGCTGGTAGTTAACTCGAGCGATGGCAACAGCTGCCTTTTTTCCAGCATTGGGCAATCTTTCCAGCTGTTCTCGCGTTCTTCCATTTTTCAGCAGATGTCAGTGGTGTTAAAAATAAACGTGACCATTTTTTTACGGAAAATGAACGTGCTAAAAAGTAAAGGGTTCTCGTGGAGCTGTGTCGCCCGCAACTATTTTTATAGAAATCCTATCTATTCTTCTCGACTGGCAACAGTCAAAACGTTAGAGTTGGGTGTTCCCAGAGCGGGATCACTGCGCGTTAAAGGGTTAACACTTCGACGCGAGGTGTCTTCGCTGTTAGGACACGACTCTGACATTTCGACTGTTTTGATTTGGGAAGAATTGATTTGGTTTCAATAAAGTACTTAAGGAGGACATCATAGTTACACGAAAATCCTTTAATATTAAGCACACAATTTCCAATAAAAATTATCCATTCTTTGTAAAATGTCCGAAATATTGATGTCCGCATAATTTTTATCAGTGTACCGGCATCTGCTGAGAACTGAAGGACGTGACGAAGATATACATCTATATATATAGAAGAAAAACCAGATAGGCTGCCCCATGCGGAAAAAGTGCGAATGTTGCCATCGCTCGATTTAACTATCAGTAACTTGGCGGTCGATCGAATCGCCCATCGCGTGCCACAGAGCTAAAGAACATTTTTTGACCCAGCTGGCTGGGCGGTGCAGCCAGATGCGTCAGTGGTCTCTGGATCTGTGGGCTGGGCGGTGCAGCACAGCCAGCTTTGGTTTCGCATTGGGAAATGATTGCACTTCGAAGCGTTAAAGGAAGCTGCGTTTGCTTTGCAAATAACTCAGAAATCTGGAGTCAAGCTGCTCAATTTTCTAAATTATTCCGCGAGGTTCCTAATCAGCAATTTCCTTTTCATTTTACCTGCAGTGATAAGAGAACTAAGTTAAGAGAACTAAGACAAATACAGTAGCCCCCCCCCCCCTATAATACGGTTTTATATAAGACGGATTCGTACAAGACGGCGGAAAAACTGCAATCTTTCTCTATATAATACGCTAAAAAAGGCTCGTGCAAGGTAAATGAATGATACATATGTTTCTGTGCTGCCTCTTAGCACTGTTGAGGATGCTCATGTGCTTGTATAATCTAAGTGACTCCTACAACACGGACTCGTAAAGCACGCAACGTATCTACCGTGTTATAGGAGTGTGTACTGTTCATTATATCCGGAAATGACTTACGCAGCTGCGACAAATCTCTTCCACAGGCCCATTGCAGAGCAAGGGCTTCGGCAGAAAAATCAGCACTTAATAAATCGGCAAAATTATCGACTCAGTTCAAAGAAATTGGTCGACAGGTTCAGTTTTCAAGCAACTTTTAAGTAAACTCAAAATGAACTGTTTTCAAACAATGAGAAACTTGCATTGTTTGAAAATGCTTGTTACAACAATTGATTTACCACGTACTTTGTTGAATAGGTTTTTATTGTTGCGATTTTATTAATTTTTAGTTATTGATGACTCACTAACATTGGTCTGATGTATTTCAAGAAAATGTCCTTTATTACATTACGTTACCAGCTGAAGTACCCGTTCTTCGCATGGAATGTAGGTTGTTAAGGTCTGCCAACGTTAAAATGACTTTTTTTTCCTTCTCATTTCATAGAGGAGGCTTTATGGCTGCCAAAACAACTTAATTTTTGTTTTTACGACTAAGGGGCCAAGGCCCCTAGACTCGCTACGCTCGCTTTTCGTATGAGGCATTCGGGCCCCTAATAAGGCTTATTCGTAAAAAAGGCAAAATTTGAATAAACAAAACATAATGGTTGGATCTGATAGAATGTCACCGAGCTACACATTGCTTGGTTCTTGCATGCTGCTTGGAACATAAAAATTTAAACTTCGCACTATTTTTAATTATGTGAAACCCATGGAACACCTTGCGTATTAGCCAATTATGGCGAATTTTCATATTTTGGAGACTTGCGCATATGCACAGTTTTTTATTAGCTCTAAGAAAACAGTACTTCATATGTTTTCTTTGATAAAAACTACGGAACAGTTAGAATAGCTTGCCACCAATGGCGACTTTTCATTATTTGGTGATTTACACATGCTCACAACCTACAATTTCTGCTCATTTAAGGTTCGCGGAAAACCATTATCCATATTTTCATATACTTAATCCTTTGCAGATTGGCGTATTTAGCACCACGAATTATATCATTTCGCCGCGCTGGCAAATATTAAGTTGTACTATAACTGCTATAATGGCATAGTTAACGCCACCAAATATTTCTACTGGTCGCAAATACTCCAGCTGGACCGAACCGGCTTTAAAATAATCTGCATTTTAATTATTTTTCATTTTCAAGATACTGGGTTCTAACATTTTTGAACTCGCGGTTTAGATTCACCCTGCTTGGAAAGATGCCATTTTGCCAGATCGTACCTAATGCCAAAATGACGCTTTTAAAATGAGTTACAATTAGTTATTCTGTTTTGAAAATACGAATAATCGCTCATTCTAAACTCCTGTTGTCTAAGCGAACTTACTATTTGAAAATTGTCAACTTTGTGTAACATACTTTGAGTTATTTATTTCATATATAGTTTTTAATTTGGCGTAAAATCGGCGTAATTCTACTTCATGTTTGTCAATTTCACGCGATTCTACGTAATTGGAATCGCTTTGTTGAAAAATAATGAATGATGCCAAATCTGACAGCTGTCATGTTTTATTTTGTCAGTTTTTTATTAATATCCTCTAAAATTATTCGATTTTCGATATTTAAGTCAGCTCATCAGGTTCCTCGGAATTTTCGAATCCGTCGGCATGTTTCTCGAAATTCAAATCCCCACGGTTTAGAAGATGATAGCCCAATAAGAGCTTGACAGCGGCCGTTATTTTTTTTTTTTTTAGAATAGAGAGATAATTAGAAACAAAGTTACAGCCAATTAACCCATTAAGCGCCAAAGCTCCCGTTACGGGAACATCTATTATATATTTTTTTTTCTGAAAATATTTTAACGCAGTTTACGAACTACACATTTTATATAAGCATTTACACGCTTAAACCAAACGAGCGAAATTCGATTAAGTCGGAGCGAAAAGTGAGCCAGTTTTCAAAAGTGAGCTTCTCCTTTAGGAGCGTTTTTTCGTATCACAAGAGCGGAGCGGAATATAACAATGAGCGGGAGGGGAAATTCTCCGAAAAGATAGAAGCGAGGAAAGGATTCTCAGAAAAGCACTACGTAAATAGCCCTTTCGCGGAAAAACCGTCGGTTTCCAAGGAAAACAGAATCGCTCGGAAGTGTATAGGTTTTTTTCGCTCTTTGGTTTAAGCGTGTACACTAAAGGGTGTGTTTATAGTGTAAATGTTTATATAAAATGTTGTATTTCGTAAATTACGTTAAAATATTTGTAAGAAAAAATATATATAATAAGATGTTTCCGTAACGGGAGCTTTGGAGCTTAATGGGGTTAAGTAAACAAGTTTCATAGATATTTATACAGAATTTTTCTACATTGTTCTACTCATTCATCTTTTATCATTTGAACATGAACTTTATGTTGTAAATCTGCTGATTTTGCAGAATTTTTTTGTTATTTATCTAAATAAATGATTTTTTTAAGGAAAAAATCTGTGGCTTCTATATGAGTTGTCATATTTTCACAGTCAATTTAAGGAACATAAAACAAACTAGTTTATTTCCAAAGGTAAGTGCCTTAATGAGTACAGTAAAATAAAAAAACTGCAATATGTTTAGCAAATTTCGGTATACAAATTTTATACAAAATGTAAGCAAAATTTTCCACCAAACACCAAATTGGCCTATTTTTAAAATTTACAAAAAACAAATATGAGAATTACATTTATTTTCATTCTTTTAAAGTCACAATTCAATTAAAACGCAAATGTTCATCAAATCAATTTCTTTATTTATATTATTATTATAATTGATATTTTTTGTTTTTTTTTGGAACTGCTCCGAGCATAATCAGATACCTTGGAACCAACACGTACAAAACGAAAATAAAAAATCTGCAGTGGACTCCTCTCGACTTTCCGAGCACTTGCAATTAAGATCATTAGCAAGCATTTAAATAAATTTTAATCGATGAATAAAAAGTTGGAAAGTGTAACCATTATTCATGAGTGTGGTTAAACAAAATGAAAATTGATATTTCTATCATCCTTTTTCTGGTTGTA
Source organism: Cheiracanthium punctorium (assembly GCA_038373885.1). NCBI lineage: Eukaryota > Metazoa > Arthropoda > Arachnida > Araneae > Cheiracanthiidae > Cheiracanthium > Cheiracanthium punctorium. The sequence continues at coordinate 9,489 of JAWZYV010002415.1, forward strand.
ATACAATAGAACATAGAATGGGAAAAGCTGCGCAGAAAAATCCGTAGTTCGAACTGAAGTAAAGTTTCAAAACTTATTCAGGCGTATTGTTTATCCAAGTCAGACGTAGCAGACGATAAGATGACGTTTAACATCATTTAACGATGACGGAGCATCAGTCACATTAATACGAGTGGGTTTCTTACAAATGTATATTAAATGCTGAGCGCTCTACTAGTTTAAAAAAGGTTGTATTTTTCCACGCCGCGAAAAAAAAGCATGCTGAATGGTTTGTCACGTGAGTCATGGTGAATTAAGATTTCATAACATAAAATGAAACCGTCAACACAGTTATTTCAAATTCGCCTGCGAGAAGAAAATTTGATATTTTATTTATTCAAAACTACGTATTCCTAAAAGAGTTTGCGCCCTCTGTCGACGACCTTTCTAAATAAACAAAAGCTGAATTGCATTTTATTTATTTATTTTATTTATTGATGATAAAGTAATTTTTTTGTATATTATCGGAACAGTGCTTTTTTCACGCGATAAAAAGTAGCTGTAGAATCTTGTGACTTTCCCCCTGGAAGAGAAAATTTCTGCGCGATTGCAGCGCCACTGTGTGAGGTAGACTGTGTGAGTTCATGGAGATAAGAAACTGATGCAATGGCAGACAGGCATGTTCGCAAGAATAGCATGGCTAAACTTTTAAAGCCTCTGTCTTAATGTACCAATGTAAATAAAGCATAATAAATTACCCTTAAGGCGCAGTGATCCCGCTCTGGATCACCCAACTCTGACGCTTTGACTGTTGCAGTCACGAAAAATGGATTTGATTTCTATAAAAATAGAGTGGCAGGGTGACAGCAGCTCCACGAGAATCCTTCACTTTTTAGCACGTCCTTTCCGCGTAAAAAAATGGTCACGATTCTTTTAACAGCACTGATACTCTGCTGAAAAAATGGAAGAATGCGAATTAGCCATCTGGATAGACTTGCCAATGCTGAAAAAAGGGCAGCCGGTTGCCATCGCTCGACTTAACTACCAGCAAGATGCGCGGACTATCGAAACGTTCATCGCGTGCCACAGATCAAGAGACCCTTTTTTGACGCAGCTGGCTGTGCCCCGCACAGCCAGCTGCGTCAAAAAAAGGGTCTCTTGATCTGTGGCACGCGATGAACGTTTCGATAGTCCGCCATCTTGCTGGTAGTTAAGTCGAGCGATGGCAACGGCTGCCCTTTTTTCAGCATTGGGAATAGGGTTGCGCCTCAAAGGGGTTAATCCAGAAATGAATGCTTATGAACATTTATAGACAAATCACAGTCACTAAGGAAGTTTAGGAAGGAGTTACCTCCAATATTTGGTGCGTAAACCCGCGATCCAGACTCGGGATAACTTTAGATGAAGGTGAGTGAAACCTTTGCTCACTTATTGATTTATTGAAAATAAAGTTATCAAATAAAAACTGATTGTTAAAATTGACAAAATGGATCTTGAGAAGCTTAAGAAAACGCGAGCTACATTGCGAACAGTAACAACTAAAATTATAAACAAACTGGAAACCGAAATTAAAAAAGTCACAGAGGACATACACTCCTTGACAGTTGAAGAACAATTGGCTCAGTTTGGTTCCAATCTACTGGAGAGTTTATTTACAGGACCACCGAAAAGAATTTCAGTACTTTAATGTCTATGGACATCTTCAATATAATACAATTGTAGACAGTCATTGTTGGTCCATGCCCAAAATCTCACCGTCTGTCGTCGAACTTAGCGAGTTTTGCCGAAATATCGCCAAATTTGGCGATGGTCAGTCATTTGGTCCATGCCCAAAGTATCGCCATATGTCATCGTTCTTGGCGAGTTTTGGTGAAATAGCGCCAAATTTGGCGATAATCTGTCATTGTTTGGTCCATGCTTAAAATCTCGCCATATGTCGTCGACATTGACGAGTTTCGCCGAAATATTACCAAATTTGGCGCCAAAAATTATTTCGTATTTTGTGATAACTCTAAAACCCGTAGAATTTAGAACTTTTGTATTTAGAACTATTGTAATATCTAACTGTTTTCAATATCTTTTTTGACAGCAATCGACTGGGAATTTATTTACAGGGTGAGCCAAATGACTTTAAATACATTGAGGTGTATGGATGCATTCAATTAATCGAAAATCTGTGGTCAATGACTACTTTGGCTATCCTCAAAACTCGCAAACTATCTCAAGCTTGTCGGCTTTTGGTGGAATCACCAAATAAAGTGTCAGAAGGAAATCTTTCAAACTGAACTCAGCTTGGCGATATCAAAATATTTGGCTAGAAATCGTTAAACCTTACTATTTCAGATATTTTATCTCTTTCAAACAAATAAGTTTAGAGGAATGCGACGAAAATATTTTTGATTTAATAGACGTGCAAGGAAGTCATGTGTTGTACACATCAGATTTTTTTAATTGGTAAGTTGGCTGCAGTTTATTGGTTACAGTATACAGTATTGATAAGGTGGTTACAGCAACAAAATGACCGAATATTTATCGAACCCAAATAAACCGGTATTTTGTTCAGTTCAGTTCTGGTTTTCGTTCCGACCAAAATAACGGTTTCTTCCGGTTTTTTGTTTACGGTTCAGTTCCTGTTCGAAGCGCTGGTTTCAATGCTGTTTGGTTGCCTGGTGGAGTTAACCGGAAGATGGGACTGTGTATATTGGCAGAAAATCCTCTTCACGTTATTTGACTGACAGTACTGAAAGCCACCCAAAACAACAGATTTCCCCTAGCAGATATTCATTATTTTTTGCTAAGTCCAGGCTAGCTAAACACACGTGCTAAACAAAGCGCACGCTTCACCGAATCCGTGGTATTAAATGAGTAGTATTAATTACACAGAGTAGTATTAAATGAGTACTACTCCTTGACACCTCTTCGCAGCGTTGAGAGATACATTGGGTCCAGCCACTAAAAACCACGTGACCTCCGTACGGAATCCCCGTACCTATTTTCGTTCAAAATTCCTCTGAAGTTCAATGAGTAACAGACGAATTAACAAGCTACCCAAAGTGGGGAGTGGAACCCAAACCTGAATCCTAGTATAGAATGGTGCACCTATGACCATACAATCTGAAGACCTTTTTCCAGTACAAGATTCTGAGTTCTGCTGCAGGGCATTATTTGCACTAATTTTAGACATTTTAATGACTTCTCGAGTTCCCGACAAAAGATAAATTGCTTGGCTTTTACTCGTACGGAGTTTCAGGGCTGTATGGTGGAGGGTGCATTTGTAAACGACTAACTCCTTGCACGAATTTTCGTAAGAAAACTGGAATACGTTTGTTCTCTGCTATCAGTTTCTTTTGCCTTAACGAACAACTTCAGTTTATTGAGTTGCGTCGCCTAGGAGATGTGTTTGTTTACAAATGATGTTATTTTTGTCATGGAGAGTTTTTAGTACATACTCAATATAAAATCCGCAGAATTTTAAAAGAAAGAATGACCATCATTGAAGTGCACTTATGAAAATTTAGAAATTTCATCTTAAACTGACATTTTTTCAAAAGTATTAGCAAGACAAGTTCAAATTTCGCTTATAACGGTTCATACAACATAATCAACTTCAATCTCAACATTAAAATACGCATTTTTGAATTTACTTAAATGAAAAATACAAGAAAGTGATTATCGTTGAAAAATTCTGTACATTCGTCGCCGTTGCGCTGCGAGTGCATGGATTTTCTCCTCGAAAATATATTATTTGCAGCTTTACCTAACTTAAAATACTTTTCATAACATCGGACGCCATTTCGTAAGAACAACGTGCAGCAAGTGTATATTCTCAACAATTAGATGTACCTGCTTCGTTCTCAGTTTACTTAGTTTGAAACTAAACACACTCACTTATGAATACGAACGCTCTACTTTATAAACTGAATGCACTCAGTTTCGTTTACGAACAGCTTAGATGGAAACTCATTGCACGAGTGTAACTGTTTTGTCATTTAGAAATGTGGCTGGAGTTAACTGGAAGATGGAACTGTGTTTATTGGCAGAAAACCCTCTCTACGTTATTTGACTGACAGTACTGAAAGCCACTCAGAACAAGGATTTCACCCTTAGGATATAAAATTAATGAATTGTTTGCTAAGTTTTAAGGCTAGCAGCTGATAAACTCGCACAATGGAAAGGCGGGAAATTGTTTTCCGTTATTCAGGGAGGTCGCTTCAATTTACAATACGTTATGTTCGGTAAATATCTGTTTAGGCAGGGAGCATTATTTTTATAAACTCGTTTTATGATATTTTTGTTTCCATTGATTCCTCCTAATTGAGCATATGCGATGTCTTTCTGATACACCTTGATCAGAATCGGAAGTGAAACGAAAGTGATTATAGTGTTTTCTAAGATAAATCTTGCTGTTTTAAGTTCTTCTGAGGTTTGAAATTTGAAAAGCTCCAAAACTGACTTGTTTCGATGATGACTTGTTTCGATCTTTTTTTTGTCATCCACATGCCTCTCATTCAGACGTTAATGACGTTAAGACCACGTAAATTAGTAAAATAGATTAAGTGTGTAGTAAATTTTGTAATTTTAGATCAGTATTTTTATCACTTAAACAGTACTTTAATACTCATATGTTTATTAGTATCATTAAAAAGCCCATTTGTACCCCCTATGGCCGAGAGGATGAGTCATTGAACGTGGTAGACGACTGAGGTGTGAAGGTCCAGCATTCTGGCGCACCGCGCTGCTGTCGGTTTAACCCTTTAACGCGCAGTGTTCCCGCCCTGGGAACACAAACTCTGACGTTTTGACTGTTGCCAGTCACGAAGAAAAGATTTGATTTCTATAAAAATAGTTGCGGGTGACATAGCTCCACGAGAATCCATTACTTTTTAGCACATCATTTCCCGTAAAAAAATGTCCCGATTATTTTTAACAGCACTGACATCTGCTGAAAAAGGGAAGAATGCGGGAACAGCTAGATAGATTGCCCAATGCTGAAAAAAGGCCAGCCGTTGCCATCGCTCGACTTAACTACCAGCAATATGGTGGACGATCGAAACGTTCATCGCGTGCCACAGATCTGGAGACCCTTTTTTTGACGACAGCTGGCTGTGCTGCACAGCCAGCTGCGTTGAATGTTGAAATTTTATATATAATGTTGAAATGCCATATATAAGATTGTGGTAACATCTAGTTGTGCATGTCGATTTTTGGTTCCAATCTACTGGAGAGTTTATTTACCTGACCACTCAAAAGAATTTAAATACATTAATGTCTATGGACATCTTCGATATATTACATCATGAGAAAAAATTTGACTGATTGTGATATTTTTGTTGCATAGTACTTTAAAAAAAATAAATAAAGGCTGTAATATAATTATTTTGCTTTTGCTTTGAAATATACTGATTAGTTAAAACGAATCAAAATTTTATCGCTAGAAGAAAAACTTTAAAAACCAA
>JAWZYV010002416.1:0-39754 GCA_038373885.1 Cheiracanthium punctorium
TTTTCTTCACATTAAGTATTTTTAATATAATAAGAAATTGGAACCTGTTTTTTGTTGACGTCGTCCATGTTGCTTTTAAAATAGTGTTGATCCGTGAATGCTGGCATCTGTGGGATTTAAACTACTCCTACTATTCATTAAAGATACAACGGATGGTTTTATGAATTCCAAATGACATATTGAAACATTTTCCCCTTAAAAAACAGCTTTTAAAGGATGGTAGCTTATGGGCCACTGTTGGCATCAGAGTTCATCCTCCAATGCCCACGGTAGCTCACTTTTCAATTGCAAGTGAGATCGCGACTGCGTCTTCGCAGTACAAGATCGCACTACTTTTGCGTACCCAAACAGTGGCGTAGCCAAGGGGGGGGTTTGGGGGGTCCAGACCCCCCCCCCCGAAATGAAAGAGACAGATGAAAAATGAAAAAATGGGCTGTCTGGTTGCAAAACCCTTTTTCAGATGGAAGGATGCAATCGAAAAATTTACTAGTCATAGTAAAGCTGAATACCATCGTGTGTGCACATTAATTGCTGAGAATTTTCTGAAAATACGCAAAGGTGAAATAATTGATGTAGCTTCCCAGATAGATTCTCACAGAGAAAACCTGAAGAAAGAAAACCGACAAAGGCTTATACCTATAATTGAAACTATCATTTTCTGTGGCGAACAGGAACTTCCTCTTCGTGGACATCGTGATTTTGGCCCTTTGTCCTTAACGAATCCTAAATCCAAGGACGGAAAATTACGAGCTTTACTAAGATTTAGAGCAAACGCCGGCGATGAGGATCTGAAAAGACACATCCTCAACAACAAAAAAAATGCTACCTACATTAGTCCAGATATTCAAAATGAAATAATTGGCATTTGTGGTGACATAATTCAAGAAAAAATAGCCACTCAAATTAACCGAGCTAGCTGTTTCTCAATTATATGCGATGAAACATGCGATTTTTCGGGAATTGAACAAGTTGTACTGTGCATTCGCTATATTTGTGAAAATGCGATATACGAAGATTTTTTGGGGTTTGTGCCGACAACAAATCTAACAGCTGAAGGATTGACTGCTTTAATTTTAGCCGAATGCTCAAAACTTGGCTTTGATTTAGAAAAGTTAGTTGGACAAGGTTATGACGGTGCGAGTTCAATGAGTGGGTGCTTCAATGGGGTACAGGCACGTATCAAGGCATCATATCCAAAAGCTATATTTGTACATTGTGCCTCTCATAGACTCAATTTAGCTTTGTCCTCGTCCTTTTCTGAACCGCAAGTCAGAAACACGTTGGGTGTTGTTAATGATATAATCAATTTCATGCGCAATACCACTATAGCGAGTGATACACTAAAAAAATTAATTACGGAATTTATACCCGAGTGCAGACGTACCCGACTTATTCAGTTTTGCGAAACTCGATTTATCGAGAGGCATGATGCTATCATTGTCTTTGTGGAATTATTAAAACCAATTGTAGCGTGCCTTGAAGAACTGACTAATACTGGTCGTGCTATATCTTCCAAGGCATTTGCATTCTTAGCTGCTATGAAACAAAGTTCTTTTTTTATCAGCCTTTTAACGAGTGAAAAACTCTTAAGCTTCACTGTTACTTTGTCTGTGTACTTACAAAGCCCTACAAGAGATTTGAGCTCAGCATTAAATCACGCAGAAAGTGCCATTAAAAGATTGCAACTCATAAGAGAAGAGCCAAACGAATATTTTCTCAAAGAAATATTTGAAAAAGCACAGACATTAATGCAAGATCTCTTTGGATTAAATATTGAAATTCCCCGTTTAACTAAGCTGCAAACACACAGGAGTAATTATACTAACGCGGAGAGCCCTCTCGATTACTACCGTATATCTTTATTCATTCCGTCTTTGGACACACTCATAGCACATCTAACAAAACGATTCAACAAGGAAAATACTAAAATATTATCTGCGTTAGAACTTCTTCTACCTTCCAAACTCAAACATTCGAGTATTCAGGAACTTCAGAATCTGGAGATTTTTTTGCAGTCAAAATTTTCCCGGACAGAACTGGAGGCTGAGTACATGTTATGGTGCGATAAATGGGCCAAAGATGAATCCAAGCTGACCAATCCCTTGGATGTGCTGTCATCGTGTGATGGTAGCTTTTATCCGATAATAAAGTATTTATTGACCATTTTAAATACCCTCCCAGTCACTACATGCTCTGCTGAGAGAAGCTTTTCATGCTTGAAAAGAATAAAGACTTATCTCAGAAATAAAATGAGTGAAGAACGTCTTGTAGGACTGACACTTCTCGCCATTTATCAAGATAGAGAATATGTCAACTCCGACGAAGTTGTCAAAAGACTGGCAATGACAAATCGAAAAGTTTTGCTTTGAATTTTCTAATAATTTATTGAGGATTATTTTTTTCGGTGTGTTTAGTGATATTTCTCCAGCATTCATTTTATTTTACATCAAATGTCACTTATTTCCTTTGCTTACCAAAATAGAGAAGAATTCACAAGCATTATGTAAGTTTCTTTATATTTTCTGTTGTATTTTTTAATTTCTAGTGTCAAAACTCATTTTTTAATACAAACTCCCCCCCCCGCTCATCTTAACTACATGATATTCGAAGGAAAAATTTTGGACCCCCCCCGAAAGAAAATCCTGGCTACGCCACTGTACCCAAAGTAACCCTCACGAATAGTATTCGAATAGTAAAAGTCACGAACATTATTCGAAGAGTGAAACCGCGAATACTATTCACGTAGTGAAAATAGTCAATACTCACTATTCGATGTATCGATCATGCATACTGTTGCAGAATTACTCTTCTTGTTTCCTAGGTTCGTCGTTCTAAAGTCCAGTGGGTGTAGGAAGTTCTAGTAAAGAGTCCATTTGCCAGGATGGAATACAAATTTTATGGCTTCTAGAACTTAGTTGAACCATCCGCTGTACAAAATTCACAAGCACAATCCATCAGTCATGTGCTTTTAACAGTCCGCTTAGATCAGAAGCTCTCACCAATGCTGTCACTCTCACACACAATAAAACACTTCCACAGGTAAAATTCATTGGAAATAGACGAGGGATAACACTAACACTCCCTCAAGATTCAACCGTGAAGAACTGACACACAGCACTTTAAAAACAGCTTCGAAAACAAGAGCGAAACACCGCTCCTATCACAGAGCGAAGCAAGCGTACTCACTGAGAGAGCTCCATTCACACACTCTCGACGGGAGCAAACTCACACTGAACTGAGGCCCAGCTCACAGCTTCTATTTATAGGTAGGGCAGAAGCTATAAGAAGCTTCCAGAAAAGTCTATTTCTCGGAGATTCTACATAAAGCAGGAATTTTTATTGCGTCATAGAAGAGAAATATTAGTCTATTACGTGATTTTAATGCAGGAAAACCAACTTTCAGGGCCCATAGGGCAAGTCGCGCCCCAATGACCCTAATGTCGCATATTTCGGCCATTTTGGCGAAATATATAAATAAGTCCCCAAAAGTGAAGAGATCGCAGCCCTGGGACCCCTATTTCTCGAGATTTCTAGAAACCCATAGAAAAACAATGGGGAAACCGAAACTTATCTCCGATTCGAGTGGACCCATTTGGATGCAACAAATAGCAAAATTTATCTATTTGAACCGTAGCATACGAATTTTAAACTATTTTAAGTCCCAGAACAGCGAGTTGCCCCGAAAACAATACTGTTCGAACATCGATCCTACGAATCATTCGAAGAGGACCGTCCCTCTATGGAAGTCGCCTGTGCTGAAACGCAGACTCTGTTGCCTCCAGCGGATATTCTCCTTTGCAATATCAGGGAAAGGATCATTCCCTTCTTTTTTAATATCATCGAGAACTTTCGTAAGATCAGTTTAATGGTTTAGAGGGAAAGTTTGCCTTAACGAAATTTCTACAAAAGGATTCTGGTGAGCTTCCAAATGGGCTTGTGACTGTTATTTTGGGGTGGGGGCGAAAAATATTGCAGTTTTTTTTTCGTATTTCAATGTTTTAAGAAATGTCATACGAAATCGTGCATGTATATCAGTTGCTGAACACAGGTGGTCAATGGCACAGTATTTCTCGAAATTAGTATCCACTGGCGGGATAGAGGTCCAAAATATGTGCATACACAGGGTATGGGGTGTCCCAAAAGTGCGGTAACAGCCGCTTTATCCTACTGAATTATGTCCTACTGAGAACGGATGATTATATAGAAGAGCAAAGGGTTAAACAGATCATAAGCTATCGCCCATCTTTAACGGAAGTTTTCTGGAAATTTTGGGTCCACTGCTTCATTACGATCAACAGAAATGAATTCCAATTTCGCGAGATCCAATACAGATGTTACCAAACACACATATACTATATCTATGTATTTTCCATTTTATAAAGAACGGCTTAAACGTGTCTCTAACAAGGGGCGTGACCAAGGGCGTCTCGTTGCACCACCCTTTCTGGTATATTTAGATGAACGGATGGTTGAATTCATAGGCATGACTTACTAGGGGCAAGGTGCGGATTAGAAACCCCCCCCCCCCGAAACAATTCAACCAAATTCAGATATCACCTATTCGAAAAATATAGTCAACAACAGGAAACGTTTCGTCCTTCTAACGTTACATGCCAATGGACACCAAGGGTTGAAATAACTACCAATTAATGCACTTTCGCGAAAAATGCCGTTGATAGAACTTTTCTTTTGTTTTTTGGGTGCAGGGGGTTGTACTCCTTATTTTGTAGAAGTTTTCTTTACACGTCAGGCACGTGCCAACAGGGGGGTTTATCGCCCCCTCGGTAAATGAATAGAAGGGGCGAACTATATAATTCACCCCCTCTGTATTTTAGCCCCCTCAATAGTTTGCTTATAATAGTTTTCTTCTTCAGGATGGGGGGAAGCAAATTTGCCAGCCCCTCCCCTAAAATAAACGGTTATTTAAACAAACTAATGAGGCATAAACGAAAATTTTACTAGCTCAAACGAAAGGGGGGGCGAAATAGCTGCCACCACCCATCCCCTTTCGCACGAAGAAAACTATTATTTTAAGCAAACTATTGAGATACCCCCCCCCGAAAAAAAAATTCGGTAAATTAATTAGTTTACATGAAACTGATACAGGAAATTTGGCTTACACTCGAATACTTTTTTGAGAGGGTGTACAGACGAGGTTAAAAAAGATTGAAGCCGATTATTTATAAAAATTGGGGGGGTGGGCAAAATAGCTGCCCCGTCCCTGAAGAAAATGATTATTGTAAGAGCTATAGAAGTACAAACAAAAATTTTCCTCGTACCAAGGTTGACACCTTTTATTTTAAAAACATTTGTTGGTGGGGGTGGGAGGGGCTGGTGAATTGACTGCCCCCCTCCTGATGTCGGAAAAAATCGTTCGCCCCCCCCCCCACTTTCCAAGACGTTGGCACGTCCCTGTTACACGTTTTCACTTACGATGGATTTTCAGACCCGTAATAATTTTTATCCAGCGAAGGCGTAAACGTACAGCAGATATACCTCCACCTTCCGAGAAGTTGTTAAAAACTAGAGTACACATGATTTGTTTTTACTTTAAGTGAAGCACTAATAAATACAGACGTTGGTGCCGTGTATATATTTTCATTTGCAAAAGGACAAGGGTAACATTTTCTTTAAAAAGTGCGAAGTCGGGGAGTAGCGTAAGGCCACACCGGGTGTACCGAGGGCGTGACACGACGCTATAAGGGGCGTGGAGAGGGCGTTCGATCTACCCACGAAAAGCGTTGCCAAGGCGTCACACCAGGCAAGAAGGGGAGTCACATTAAACCACTAACCCGCAATGTGCGGTCAATTTAGAATAATGGATTGATGCATTTGCAATGAAGCAATCAACTATTGCAAAAATAATCTTGAATCAAAATTCTAAAAAAGGTTTTCTACTTTTAAAGAAAAGTTGTGGGCAGTTGTTGAGAAAGTGGGTACCGTACATTTATTTTTCATCTTCTACAACTTTTTCTCGCTGTGACCATCTTGTCATGACCCCACCTTTTATAAAGACATCCCGAATTTTAATATACTTATAATGCGATGACACATTAGGGAGAAAAACGAAACTTAAAGAGCAGGCAGAAATCTCTATTTAAAACGACATGAATTATTCCATTAAAGAGCGAAGAATAAAACATAAGTAATCCATGCATTAAGAAAAGGAGGCAAAGACGGCCAAGAGAAAAGTTTGGAACTTTTGTCAAGGTTAAGTGGTGTGGGAGAAAAAACCTTTCCGATAGAGAAATAAAACCTTTGACGTTTTTCAGGCTAAAAGAGCAATTAATGCACATCACAATTTAAAGGTGAATTGTTGCTGTAAGCCCAGAAGTATTTGAAAGGTTAAAAGGATTTTTTAGTGCAAAATGGCATTTTAAAAAAATATCGCTATTAAAATAATACGAAAAAAAATATTATATAAGTCTGTTATAAGAAACGATTTCTTCAGGAACTTTTAATTAAAAAATATAGTAAAACTAGCTGACCCGGCAAACGTTGTTTTGCCATATAAATTATTCCTAGGATTATTTTAGTAGAAAGAAATGACTAACTTATTGAAAGTTTGTGAGGATATGGTATATGAGTGGAAGAGGCTCGGAGCTCTGTGAACGATGCTGGAATATAAAAATAACCCAATACCAAACATTTGTATTTTTAATTCATTGTAATGTATTCTTTAAATTTATATATATCGCTAATTACAATAATTTTACACAAAAAAAAATAAAATCAATCTCTTAACGGAATAGAGTGTACAATATTTTTTGTTACCCCACCTTTAGCTAACACAAACAAACTGGATGGTTTGCCCACTCGAGAGCATGCCACGTATAATTGTCCGTGTGAAAAACATGGTATGCTCAAATCTAAGCCACAAACAGACATAGTTTGGCCTTGAGACTTATTGATAGTCATTGCAAATGCCAATCTTATTGGAAATTGAAGACGTTTAAATTGAATTGGCACATCTGTGCGTATAATAGGGATCCGTGGTAGTAATATATTTTCACCTCGAAATTTGCCATTTAAAATGACGGCTTCGACAACATTTTTCATTAGTTTTTTAATAACTAATCGCGTGCCGTTACACAGCCGTGGTGGGTTCAAATTACGAAGCAAAATAACCGGAGATCCAACCTTCAGTTGTAAGTTATGCGGCGGCATGCCTGGTAAATCTAATGAGTTTAAAAACTCTGCTGGATAATTCACACCTTCGGTGGCATCGCAAACTGTATCAATAGATTTGAATGACACTAACTCCCCTGGCAATAAATGTTGTATTTTAAGATTCAGTTCGTTGACGTCTACATTTTTTTGCTGCTAAAATTGCTCTTTCTGCCAGCCACTCATGATTAATATATTGTGTATGTACACCAGGAAATATCTGGTCAATGAGAGCATCTTGCGAATCAGTAATTGTGCAGAAATCGGCCGGTAATTTAATGCATCCAGTTTCATCTACAGTAACTTTTCCATCGCCGATATTTAACAGCTGTTTTGAGAATGCCTCATCGGATAGATCTCGAAGTATTTGAACGCGCATATTTACTTTCAGTTGTAATTTTTCAACATTACGCCATAGTGGCGATGATTTTAAGCAGGCGTTGATTTTATCAGCATACGTTGAACGTGGGATGACGGGAAGTGTTTCTCTAAAATCTCCTGAAAGGAGTACCAGAGTGCCGCCAAATAGTTTGTCCTTGTTTTTAAGATCTTTCATTGTCCTGTTCAACGCCTCAAGCGAATGTTTGTGTCCCAGATGATAATTTTACACTGTTTCAGCACTGTGGCCACAGGCGATTGTTTTTTTATGTTGCACACTGCATCTGGGTTATTTTGAATATTTAGTGGTAGCTTAAATACTGAATGAGCTGTTCTGCCTACATCCAATAAAGTTGCCGCAATACCAGACGATGCAACGGCCAATGCGATGCCATTATTCGATCGTATTTCGGCTAGGATTAGCGAAATAAGGAATGTTTTGCCAGTTCCACCTGGTGCATCCAAAAAAAAAGAATCCACCTTGCCCTGCCGAAACTGCGAGCATAATGCGATCGTAAATGCTTCTTTGTCCCTCATTCATTAGTGGGATATTGCGAGTAACAATCGCTGCCATTTCTGCAGTATTGTATTGTAGTTCTCGATTCATTTCATTATTTATTAAATCAGATACACTACGATTTGGCGAACGCATGCCGAAATGACTGAGTGGTAAGTTGGCAATGATAATGCACAGATCCTCAATAGCAATCAATGCTTCATTGTACATAGTGTCGCTGAATGGTATTGTTAAATCGTTGCACCGTGTACGATGTTCATGCAAAATATCATCACTCATTGAATCTTTATGACTATCCCACAATGTCTCTGCTCGGGCCGGGAAACATGCAGTCAACACTATAGCGAACAGTAGACGAATTTGTTTTGCCGTACAGTTCAATGCTGCTTCAGCAAGCATACATTCCCACTGGTTGTCATCTTCCAGCAAGCCTAGTGCAAGGCATGCTTCTTTATACGTTGGATATTGTTGTCCATTCACTTTACGTATATCTTGAAATGACAATGGGCCGGTAACATTAACCAACAACAGTCGAAGATAAAAGCACTCAGTCTGCTTTGGATTTACTGCAAATACTCGTCCCAAGGTGTTTGATTTATATAAACCGGGACATGCATCAATCGGTGTACCTTGCTTGCGAGGCATTCATTTTTTTGGTTGATCCCATGTGAAAAAACTTGGTACTTCTGAATAGAGTAATGTCCGTGCAAAGGCACCAAAAGCATCCGCACGATTACACAATTCAAAAAATTCGGTGAGTGTAGTTTTTGGTGGATTTATAGCATGATCAATCGCTGTCTCGTTCGTAAAATATACGCGCTGGCCGTTCTCAAGATGGACGGCTAAATGAATAACTGCTGGATCCCGTTCATGAATTGGGAAACCAAAGATACGTCAAACAGCTTCATTGGAGCTGATGTATCGGCCCGTTTGATAGAGAGTTATTTCATCATTTTTATTCACTGGAGGAGCATTGTTATTGGTATTTTCAACTCGAAATACAGCCATATCACTGCCTTTATGTACATACTTACAAATGTATTTGATGCTCTTCACGGAACTGCAGAACTCAACGTTAATATGAGCGTCGTATGTTTTGCTCAATACAGGCGAATATGGCACCACCCAACGATTGTCAATGTCAATATCTATGTTGTTGATGTTTTTAGTAAATGATTGTCTGCCATTATCGGGACTCCTTCGACGATATATTGGATATCCGTCAACATTTGTGATCGTATCGTTAGTGAACTTTTTAGGGGAACTTTTGGTGCATTTTCCATCTGCCATGCAAGGCGATGAACGATTCAGGTCACCGCATGGGCCATGAATCATGTTTGCTGTAACAATATCAAACAGCAATTGATCAGTAGACGGATCTGGAATTTCCGCAGAAATTATACTATCGATTTCTTCAGGACGGATTTTGTCGATTAACCAAACCAAAATGTGTGCATGAGGTAATCCCCTCTTTTGCCACTCAACCGAATACATCCAGCAACGTGTGGGACCGAATACATGTAATTTTGTAATGAAACTTATTAAAGACTGTAATTTTTGTTTGAACACACGTGCTGTAATGTCATGACGATGTATTGCATTTTGTCCAGGCAATAACAAAGATGTGATCTCCGGCCATTTTGGATTACACGTGAACGTAATAAATAAACATGGTCGTCCATATTCGCGCACGAAAGTCAGAGCATCCTGTATGTATTCTTGCATATGACGTGGACTGCCTATATACGATGATGGTAGAATGACAGAGCTACCAATTTCGGCGGCATCGACGTTGTTGGCAGCTCTCTCGCAGCATCTCGCTTTGTAGCATCTCGCAAGTGAATGTATTCTTCCGCACGCAGCTTTTGCTGATTATATCGCAAGTACCGTAATCGTTCGCTCTCTATCTTCACGTACATGTCGACCATGAATTGTTGACAAAGCTCACGACATCGTAGAATGACGTTATCCTGACCGGGTCTAATCATCAACCGATAAGCATAAAAATCCTTCGAACTAACGTTCTTGCTTGTTTCGGCTCCTGTAATGATATATATGAATAAAAACAAATACTAATTAATAATTAACAATAGTTAAGTTTAATGAATTACGATTAATAAATTAAGTTTTTGGTAAATGAGTAATGATCAAGTTCATAATGAATATAGTACATGTTGTGGGATCTCGTTGTTTAATATTTATGCAATACCCGTCTTGTCCCTTCCAGAATATTAGCGGATATTGGAGAGCGTCATATGAACGGTGTGTATCAGCAATGAACTGGAGATTATTACTTCTTCTACGAATCACAATTTCTCGTGTAGCTGTACAATCGCCAACCATGATTCCAGCAACGTCGTCAACAATAGGTGCGTTAAATCTACGAATATGCTCTTCAGCAGGTGTTTTATCAGGATTGATGGCAATAGCATGATTATCACTTTGTAATTTGTGCATGTGTGATTTGAATAATTTCAACAATTCATTGTGTTCATTTAATAGAGCATCCAGCTCGCTGACGATACGTCTTGCAAAAACTGAATTAAGGTTATTGTAGCCGCAACGTGCATCCTCACCACCCATAAAGTAAATATGTAAAAATTTATGTGGTTCGTTTGGCATTGGCAGCAATGAACCCACTTTGTGATAAATTTGGCCTTTGATTTTAAATGTTGAATTGAATTGTTGACCATTTACAGCGCTATTTTTAACTATTTCTGTTGCTCCGAACGAAGTCATTTGGAAACATGAATTGAATGTTCCAATTGACTTTAGGAACAGGTTGGAATCTAGATCAGTGCCGATAAGTAAACCATTCAATGGCTCAGGTGGTGTTTGAATTATAGGCAGCTTCACCTTTCCGGACGCGCAACACATTCCGGCTGGCTCATTTTTAAATTTAAGAGCATTACAATGCGGACATTCCTTATCCATAGCACCAATTACTACTTTTGAATGAGCATAATATTGAACATCGGGTTCATACTGGAACGCTAGACGCAGGAATGAAGCAGATGTAAATGATCGATGTACCTGTTTGCGGTGTTGTTCATTTGCTCTGAGTCTGCTAACTATAAAATAGCGTGCTTGTCTTTGTTCTAATCTTCTTTGTTCATTTCGTTCAGATCGTGCATCTTCTGATTCTGCTTGACGCAATTGAGCCATGCTCACACGCACATTAGTATTATCTTGCTGCTGCTGTTCTTCTGTCCTTTGGGCTCTTATATTTCGCTTGCCTGCAGTTCTACGTGTTTTCCTGCCCAAAGAAGCCTCTTTGCGTCTTTTTGGCATTGTTCACGGTTTAAAATACACATAAATAGAACAAATTGAATTATTTTATGATAAAAAACAGTAATAATGTATTAATATTTATTTTTTGATTGTATTTATACGTATATATTATATTAAGTGTACATCGTGTATATTTTCTATTATTATTTTACGTACATTTTACAATGTTTTTTTTTTAAATGATTCTTACAAAATTTTGCACACACTCATAATAAAAATAATTTATACGTGTAACCATGGAGCTAGAGAGTATAAGGAAGGAAGAACAAATACTGTAAGAACAAATAGTAAGAAGTAACCCTATTTTTCTCTACCTTTTATTCTCCGATAATCTCCACCGATTCGCCGAGCGCGCCATCTATCCGCCTGGTATACTTTTGTAGACTCTAGAAAAAAATCTTAATAATAAATAATAATATGATTTTTAGAACAACAATGCTTAGGAAGTTTAATCTGCTTTAGTAAGGAAATAAATACTTTTAAAATACCGCAAGTTGAAAGTTATTTTAACATTAAATAATATTTTATGAGACAGCAACCGCTACACTTTAATTTCATAGTCTCTCTCTTGCGAAGGTAGCGCCGTTTAGGTGTTATCGTGCTCACACACACACACACACACACACACACACACATCTCGTACAAATAGCATAAATGAATTCAGAAGACATCAAAACGTGTAAATACACCAAAATCTCGAAGTTGAATTTTTTCATGATTACAATACTTTCCTTACATGGTACATGTTCGGAAAGTAACAAGGGTGAAAATCTGAAACACTTTCAGGTTTTAAATACGCACTATAGTGCTACATATTAAAATCGTATCATAATTTATACGTCGTCCCTATTTTTCTTACTTATTCCATTAAGATGCAAAAGTGTATCGTTATTCATGACTGTGCTGTATTTTTCTTTCTTGTTTCGTAAAACTCATCTTTGGAATAGAAATCTATCTTAAAATTGCCTACTAAGACTATTTTACAATCTACGCCAAGTATATTACAACTATACTTCATCGTTTTATATCTTGTTTCGAATGTGCATCATAATCCATGAATGTACCGGTTTGTCTTTCTTGGGTTGATTCCCACTTTAACGCCTCGACTCTCGCCAAGGTTTGCGATCATTAAACATATGCAGTTACCCTGACGATTTTTTGCTTTTATGTGGCAATCGTAATTTAGAATTAAAATGGCGATTTGGAACAACATGTAAGTATAGCATGCCGTTACAATTTTATTTACTTTGGATTGCCAATTAATGAAGTTTTAATAATTAAGGGTCTTCAACTTCCTTAACTGGTGCGTTTATCGCTACTTTGTTTACTTTAGTTGTCATCTAGTTCTTTTGGGCGCGTTGAAACGGTACTTACGTATTAACTCGGCGGTCACTTCCGCCAAACTACTTTTTCATAGATTTTAAATACATTGCCAATCGTATTCCAAACCATCAACAATTTCATGTGCCCGGCATTTATCTTGGTGAAAAAATTGCTTGTCTTGGCGGACCGCCTGGAAAATACGTATGTACCGTTGAAACTTGTGCATAACTCCCAGAGACCCATGACTGCAAAGCTCGCCAAAGTACGGGAATTTTTTAGGTTGGCGAGAGTGGGGGCGCTAAAACAGGAATCAACTCTTTCTTGTACCATAAAACACATCTTTGGAATCGAAATCTATCTTAAAATCGCCACCTGAAACTGTTTAGAATTTCCTCCAGGCATGTTCTTCCTGTAGGCATATTCCAATAAATTGTCGCTTTTTATTTACAATTGTTACAATTTATTATATTTATAATAAATTGTCGCGTTTTGGCACCACATTTAGCGATCAATTATCAAAAATTGCAAACCTTGTGCGACTTTCAACACTTTATTAACTTCCCCCCCCCTCCTCTCCACATTATCTGGCAAACACATTTGAAAAGTGGTTCGACACGCTAATGTCTTCACAGAAATCCTGATTGAAATTAATAGCACTCGGGGGCTAAACATTTTGGGGTGGACCGCCCTTATGACTTAGGGGTATGAGACATAGTTAAAAACCTATTCTATGACCTAACGAATATACATAGAAAATTTCATTAAAATTGGTCGAGGTGTTTCGGAGGAGTTAGGTGACTAACACTGTGACAGGAGAATTTTATATATTAGAATGTATGGATTTAATTTCGATATCACATAAAAAACTGATATCTGACGCCGATAGCGATTATTCAACAGAAAATCAAAAATGCTAATATGTGTTATTTGAAAAAGTGAATTATACTGACTTAAAATTATTTCAACATAACGAAAAATCATTCCCACTGTAAAATAGAAAGATGTAGCAATTAGTCGTCAACTATAGAAAATAATCGGCGAGCTGGGTTCAGGTTTGGCAGCTAATTGTCTGGCGCAGAAAGTGGTCAAATGTCGGCAACCTCGAAGGCTTTTGGCTATTAATATGAACGCTGTTGCCAGCACCGCCTTCGGAAATAGTTTAAAAGCCTTTTAAGCTTTTTTAAATAGTAATATCATAATAACATAATCGAATTAAGATAGGGCCGCCATTAAGCTATCCCCTTTTGTAATAAAAAGGAATTTTGGAAATCGGCCCACGCTGCAAAAAATATCGCTGTACGTATATAATTTCATATATGTATTTATGCGTTTAGAACATAGTAATTACCTCCTCCTTCTTTAAACGATACCCCTGGGAGTGCCAGTCCAGGTACTGGGTTTCTCATTTGGAATCGGTTCAAAATTAGCAGAACAATCGCAGGGTTAATGTTGGTATGCATACTAGGCGCCTCCAAAATGAAATTATCAACTTCTCCGGACCTCGTAGCGGTCATGCCTACACCATGTCGCTGACCAGTTCATAGAAAGTTCACAACTCTGCAAGCGATTCGGAAAGAAATCTGTGACTCTACCACCATGGCATCGTAGAATATCCGTGAGGGATATTTCCAAAGCCTCCTAGAGAATTACTACAAGCCTAAATGCTCTTTCCGCGAGGGGATGTGACGTCATGACCCGGGTCCCTACCTCGCGCAACACCTAAGCACGTTCCTCGTTTGTTTTGTATTCGCTGTTTGCTTCGCTTTGTTAATTGTCATTATTTAATTCACTAATTAAACCACGTAATTATATTCAGTAGTGTTTTACTTGGATTATAGCGTTACAGTGTCTTGATGAAGAACTTTATAACGTTACACTGCAAATTAAACTCGTAAATCTGCAACTGATTCCTCCCGAACTGTTTGCCCATTGTCAGTGCTCTGACTTCCATAAAGATGTACTGATTGCAATAAATTTTATATGTTATTTCTATATACTTAAACATATACCCCATCGAAAATTATGTATATAGCATGGATAGTTATTTTTCTAGGGCACTCAATAATTTCAATAATTATGCTTTATAGACAGTCATGGTTTTTAAAGTGTATTTTGGAGCGTAAATATATTTCAAGAATAAAACAAAATTAGTGTATGTCATTCCGGTTTACGAAATAATGCTCTCCATAAAAAAAAAAAAAACTATATGCAGCATCTGTAGTTCTTTTACAGAAGCAAGAAAAATAATTTAACCATAAATTATTCTTTAATAGCAGTTTAAGGACAATAATCAAAACAATGAGTATCTAGTATAATCTAGGACGATTCAAGCACATCAATGAGTATCTAGTATAATAGACGTTTATATATATATATATAAATACTAGTGCAACTTAGATAAAACATTCTTCCCCGATTCAGAATCGTTCATTTGATGACATATATTTCCCCCCTCAATTAGTGCTTTTATTATGTTGTAATAACTATAAAATAGACCTCACAGTCTGATCTCATTACAGCTGAAGTTCGATAAAAAGATTCCTGCAGTTTAAAAGAAAAAAATCAAAGGCTTCTTTAAACTAATTAAAATGAAGTCTGTTAATATAAATAAAATATGATTAAATAAATTAAGTTTTGCAAACTTTTTTCTTTTGTTATTTCCAAAGAATTCTAGTTAGCGAATAATATTCAAACTCAAAATTCTTTGGGGATAAGAAGGTTGAATTTTCGATTTATACTAACAATCGGTTACACAAAGTATGTTTGAATATTCTTAATATTCTCTATTTTTTCTTCGATTCTAAATTTATTGTTTTTTATATGTATATAGCAGGGGCGTAGCCAAGGGGGGTTAGGGGGGGTCACACACCCCCATGAGGAATTTTTTGCCATACAAAATGTATATTCTTCACTTCCTTATCACACACACGTATACATATATGCGAGTTGCAGTAGTCGTAACCCCCACCCCCATGAAAATTTTCTGGCTACGCCACTGGTATATAGATATACTATATTTTATATCGAAAGAAATTTACTCTTCAGAGTAAATTTCGTGAAAAATAAATATTTTCTATCAAGCACATTTTTTCACTTTGTGAATGGGATCTAATTTCAAAATTGTTCCCAAGATAAACTCACAAAAGCAATCAGAACAGCGTCTTCGTAGCAAAGCTTATCGGACGGCCAGGGACCCGGACTGTGACGTCACGTATTTATGCTTTTGGCTTGATTCACTGCTCTAGGTGGCTTTGATATTTCTCGCTGTTAGTCAGATACTTCGGATAAATAGCCGCGACTTTCCTTATGGTGCTACCACGATGAGTGTCGAATAAAACAAGCGAGTATTTTTGTGCTTGCTAGAGGTCTATCCGACACTCAGAGCTATCAACCAATCAAAATACTGAGATTTCTCCGCTCTTTCTTAAACGAAGGCATTGTCTTCAGAATTTTCGAAGACTCCGGAGACATCCATCACGAGTGGAAGCCCGATTTTGACAGGCCAACCGTGCTATGCAGAGGGGTCCTTTTGTGGAAGTAGTTGACACTCCACGATCCACACAATAAAGACCCATCCATCTCGTACTCCCCGATACCGGAATGTAAGTTTTC
Source organism: Cheiracanthium punctorium (assembly GCA_038373885.1). Taxonomy (NCBI): domain Eukaryota; kingdom Metazoa; phylum Arthropoda; class Arachnida; order Araneae; family Cheiracanthiidae; genus Cheiracanthium; species Cheiracanthium punctorium. Next base: position 16,289 of record JAWZYV010002416.1, read on the forward strand.
GCCTTCCTCCTACGTGTCGGGAAAAAACAGCATTATTTTCTATAGTCAATACGACAGTGAAACAAACACGATAGGATCGTAGTAGGGCATATCCGATATTTCTCGGATTGTGATGTCATGAGAAGAGAAGGCTCGATATATTCGCTAACGAAAGCTTTCCGATACTATGGTGGTAGAGCTCCTGCTGAGAGTAAGATCGAAAACCTCTGTGTAATACCGGTTTTGTTTCAAGTCCAGCTCAATCCATGCCTCCACTGAAGTAAGTCACGTGGGCTAACAACTACCCGCATGAACTTGGGGGATTCATAAACTAATTTATCAACTCGCATTGATTTTACAGTCTAATAAAAGTATAAAAATAGCGATACCACATTTAATTGACATTTAAAAGAAAAAAAAAATCCGTAAAAACAAATGGAATATATTATATAGCTTATTTATAAATAGTTAAACCTTACTCTTAATTTAAAAATATCATTTAGGCTATTCTGTTGAAACTATCGGTGATTTATTAAAGCAGGATAACTCGCTCACCGTTGCTTCTCTCTCTCTCTCTCTCTCTCTCTTTTTCCAACACACCAGCTGCTTTATTCTCTCGCAAAATTTTATAATTAGGTAAATTTTGCTGATATATAAATCCTCACTCTTTAACCTAAAACAATGAATTCCCGCTCTGTTTCCGCATGCAGATGATATTTTGATTAAAAATGACGATTCAAGATTATTCAGTTATTTTTACGAGCAGCATTTCTGACCAATTGTCCTGTTCAAGAAGCCAAATCATTTTATGAGGCCAAGAGCCGTCTAGCATGGCAATCGTACATGAACGTTGTTCAAACAAAAATAAAATTCTTTTGGAAAAATTAAATGTGCAGAGAGTAAAATATTTTATTTTATTTTTTCGTCCGGTAAAATTCATAAAAATGAATGAGCTGGTTCTGATATCAAACATTTGAATTGGAAATAAAAACCCGCAAACTAGTAGTCTGGGAAGTTGCTAGACCCATCAGGAATTCCGCGAGTGAATTTGATCAGTCAGCGTGGGCTTGCTGTGCACCTCTCGGTGTTATCCAGCTGCGAGCGATGAAATTTGGGGGGTTCGAATCCCGTTATCCCATGTTTGTCACTTTCCTCTTCTCCTGTGTTTATACTTCTGTTGTGTTCACGGATTTGGATATAGGATAATCATCCATTAGAGGCAGACAATTAAAGTAAGCGTTAGCCTCCTAAACGAAAACGCTCCGCTTTTAATAATTATCTACATAAACGCCCTCTAGCAACGCCTAGGGAATAATCGAGATACAATCTACCACTAAACCACGCATGCGCACAGCATAAACTTAATGATTACGACTCATGGCGCCACCGTAGAGGCAAACTTCATTTAGCTCTTTTAGAATACGCCGATAATCGTCCTATATCGAAGTCCGTGGCTGTGTTATTCCGTAATTGTTAATGTTTGTCTTTGGAATCAAAATGCACCTGCATGCAAGGAACACCAGAGATGAAAGGTCTATCACAAAGCAGACGTATATCTCGATAAACTCTCATAATGGAACAACTGAATTTGGAATTTACATTGCTTACAATTTAAATTTTTTTCGGTTAGCTCACGGTAATAAGGATTTATTTGTCAAATGTCGACTGGGGTACACATTCGAATATATATTGTTCTTCACGTTTACTTTGAGAACCACCCATTTAATAAATTCTCCATCATTACTTTCTGTGCAATTATAAATGTCCAACAGTTAAAATATAGAAACAAGAGGAAAACATTTTCTATATTGTCTTCATCTTCAGGGCATTTTCGTAATTTCTATATGATTTACCAATACCAAAAATTGATGTTGCACTATCAACAAGCCAGGGGCAGTAAGAATTTAACTGGGCATTAGCTGTAATAGCATTTTAAGTTGGAAATTCAAAAGGAGCCACAAAACAATGTTGGAGATGCAAAAATAGGTTCCCTGAGGTAATGAGCTATCAATGAGAAAATAATTGGTAATGAGCTATCAATTTTGTATGAAGTTATAAAAGTAAAAAGATGCTTTGAAATGACTGAAAGTTTGCTATTCTACGTAAGACAATAGTTGAGTAAAATAGAAAAGGCTATTTATTAAAAAAAATTTTTTTGGACATTATTGTGTTATTGTAATTGTATTTAGTTTAAATGATGTTTTTATTTTGGAGGATCTTTTACAAAATTTTATTTTTGAACAATTTAACAAGAATGACTTTTCTAACAAGAAATATAGATGAAATTATTTAATGATAATAATGACAGTAAATAAAACACAATGCAACAGTTTAATATATGCCAAAGGATTATTCAAATATGCTAAATTTAATAGGTTTGTTTTCTAATTTGAAATTTATAGGCCTAAAAACAGAGTTCGGGTACTAAAACTTTTATATTTTTTATAGGTAGAATCAATATTTTTATACATCTTTCATTATAAAAAAAGAGGGTCTGAATTCAAAATAAACAAATTTCAAAAAGTAAAGATTTTATGCTTTAACTTAGTTTTGCAACATTCTGATGAAGGAAAACAGCCATAAAGCACTTCGACAACCCTAGCTTCTATGCGACAAGTCCCACTTTTGCGTGACAGCTTCGGGGTCTCGTAATGTATTTCATTTGGGAAAACCCGATTTTTAACATTAAAAAAAAATAACAATAATAAAATCAAGTTTTTGGATGATTGTAATGGACTGACTGAGAGTTAAGTAAACCTTTGACTTTGATTTTTCAGCGGCGTTTTTATCTTTTGAAGTAATTAAAGAAAATTAAAACATACTTAAACCATATCTCTTGGTTGAATACAGTAGGAGAATCTGCGCAGAAAGGATATGCAATCGTCTATCACTTAGATGACGTCACTCAAGCGACACTTCGAAATGCTCTATTGAAATTTAAAACACATAAACGACAGCATCTCTCCCATCAATCGTTTATCTGACAACGTCTAAACATAAGGGACAATTTTCCTAAAGGCCTTATTACACGAAGGAATTTTCGTGCGATTTGGTTGCTGCAACCAGTTGCAGAAACCTCTTTCCTCGAAATTTCCCTCGGTTACCTAGGGAACAGTCAACTCCAACTTTTTCGTTCAGAGGCGAAAATATTGCAGGTTGCTGGAAATCCAGCCAATCGTAGTGCTTCCTATTTCTACGTCACAACACAAGATGGCGGAAGAGTCAGCGTAAGACATACCTTTCGTAGTGAAAGGGATGAGCGTGTGCGAAAACAAAATGTCCTTGAAATGGAATATCGACATGGAAATTCATTTGTTTGAAGAAAAGAAAAATAAATATCAATCCGATCCGAAGATACACGAGGTATAAGCAACCAACGATATGCTATTTATAATTACATGCTCTAGCAACCGCCAATTCAGCGAATCTCTAACGTTTGTGAACACAGCAGGTTTTGTTTACTATGGCAACCCTGCGTGCTCATCTAGGCTCCCTGACTTGCGGTAATGAATTGCAGCAACTGGTTTCTGCAACCAAAATTGCTCTAAATTTCGTCCGTGTAATAAAGCCTTTAGCAGACATGTGAATAGAGGCCTTTGGTCGGATAACCGCAGTCGCCCAACTCTCGGTTAAACGACTGAACTTGAATTAAAAATTGACTTAATTTATTTGATACGCGAAGATTGCAAAAGTTTTTAATATAAGAATGAATCAATTTTATATTTCTGGTTGTATTTTTATTGTGATTTTTGTTTCGACAAAGCTGACAGAATTAATTTTTTTTAAGGCACTGACATTTCTCCATTCCTCTGACCGAAAGTGTTCCGGAGACCCTAGTGGAGAAGCCGGTGTTGCCCTCTATGAGTAGTCTCCTAAGTTTGATCCATTTCGAGATGAGAGATCTACCACCCGCATCTGAAACCCCAGCAGGGTCGGCCCGACACGGTATGCAAGTTAAGGGAACAGCCTACTTTTAAAATGCCAAAAAAAATCGATTTTGAGATTTTTATCTCATTAAATAGCTTACTTTATTCTAATTGAGATATCTTGCGCGCAGTGGGAAAGTACCCTTGAATTTTTTTTTCCAATATTGTGTGGTAAAATAATATTTTTAAAATTATCACCTTTATAATAAACTAAAATAATATTTTTAATCAATAGAGTAATGCCATAGTAGTTAACTGAAAAAAAAGTTATGTTTCTGCATGCATTCATTATTTTTTTTAAATTATGAAAGTTGATCTAAAATTTATACATTTTCCCATTCTTAAAAGTAGGCTGTCCCCTTAAGCATCGCATCGGGACGCCATCTTCCAAAGGGCACCGTTTCGGACTCAAAAACTGGGCGTCCCCTTTTATGATCTAGAGCATAAAAGGGGGCGCCTTTCTATGCTTGCAGAGGGACATTGCATACCCTAGTTCCGTCCCTGAACCCCAGACGTATTGTTTGAACATTTAGGACATTACAGCTGCAACACTTATAACGTGCACCAGCTCCCTAACTTTAGTGGACACATTCCACAGAAGAGTCAATCGAGAAAAATATTCACCGTACCAAGCACTGGCCGATGCCAGTACGACTGTACCTCTGTGGTTCTTATGGTTATGAGAACTGAGTTAAATCGATTGATCTACATTAAATCAGGAAATATTTGAAAAAAAATATTTAAAATGAACTTGATTTATTTGAATCATATCGGTTGTATGCTTCAGGATAAATTAAGCGAATGTTTTTTATAGTCAATGAATTTCAGATAAATTGAAAATAAGACTCCGCCTCCAGAGATTAGAAAATGACTTTTCACCATACTTACATACCTTAATTAATAGATTTACTATCAAATTTTCATATATATATATATATATATATATATAAGTCATCTTCATGGACCTGTCAATAATCACTTTGTGATAATGGTGAACTTTCCGACGTTGGTTTACTAAAACTAATAGATATATTCGAGGAAATCACTCGACTCTATAACTGCATATTAACATGAGTGATTATTAAAGAATGCAATATATACTGATTACAGCAGCGGTTCTCTGTGGGCAATTTTGGTGCTCAGGTACTACGGTAACAACATTCGAAGACGAAAGAAGTTAATAGTATACGCTCCGGGTTTAAATAAAACAGTGCAATACTTGAGTGAAAAAAAGTTTAAAATTTAATGGTTTTTATTTACATAGATTTAAAAGTATGCGTAAGGGAAGCTTGTGACTGAGAAGCTTAGGACCTGTTCTCCTCTGCGCAAATCGCTTGAGCGTGCGGTCAAGGGTATGATTGATACTCATCCCCTGGTTGTTTTCGTCCTGCACTTTACTTTCACCGTTTAGGTCAAAACTGTTATTGTGCTGTCCGATTTATTCGACATGAATTTAAAAGAAAGTTCTAGAAGACAAGCAAGCATGTCCGAAAGCAAATATCCATTTTAGCCGAAGCTAAGCGGAGCTGATAGGTATGAAAATTAAATAAATGAATAGTGTAAAAGAAAAAAAAAACACGTTGCCAAAATTTCCCTCAAAACAGTGAATTCTCCAAATAATTTCCCTTTTTCCCGGAACCGTATTTTCAGTGAATTTTCCCTCAAAATAGGAAAATTTCCCGCGAGTTACCACAACACCCTCTAAATATTGATGTTGGTTACCATCACTGATTTGACGTACTTGAGTTGTGTCAAAACTGCCTCTCTCCCAGTAGAGTAGCAATTCAATACTTTTTTTTTGGGGGGGGCGGTATGTTTATATCAATGCTGGAATCTAAATAAGACATCATATTCGCATCATCGCGCTATTCGCAACTATATATCGTACGATAATACGCTTTAAAAAATAACTTCCCATGTATTGGAAATATTTTGAGTGCTCGTGTAGGGAAGCTATAAATGCTACATAGACCATTTTCAATAGATGGTACAGTAGATAAGAGTAACATATATAAATTTCGTAGAAATTGATGCATATTTACGGAAGTTACAGCACGGATGGACAGACATGCCTTATAGGCGTTTACGGTATCCAGATCTGACCGTTATATGTGTGTGTGTTTAAATTTATTATTTTAAAAGTTAAATAATTTAATTTAAGTGGTGTGTATTTTCTGTTAAGTTTACCTCGCGTTGATTTATTTATTAATTTTATTAAAATCTGAATGTGTTAAAAAATTTAAAACTTGATTTATTATGAAGGACTTTTTTTACATGAAAGTCAGACTTCTAACGGAAATCTTTGTTATGCTATTACGTTCTCATCTAATTTAAACCTTATTTACACTGTTCAATAAAATTCACTTCTGCACTTTCTTTCGCTTTAATTTATTGTATAATTATTATTTTTTTTAAATGATAGTTATCTATGTTATACTCAAAATTGCGAGATTACTTTTTTTTAATACAAAATTTCTTGATGTCACGTTAAATTTTCAAGGTCGTTCTTTTTCACAGATCTGCACAGTAAAAATTTTCTAGATTCATGTTTGGAATCAGGAATTTGGCTCTTGAATGCTTCTGTAACAGTACATTAAGAATCGCTGTTAATTATTTCGTTTTCTTCACAAACCTTTCTAAAATGCTACACTTGAGACTAAATTGAAAAAACAAATTTTGAAGTATAATTTTAAATTTAAAACTCTGTTTCAATATCTGTTTTTATTGTTTCTAATTGTGAGGGCGTTAAAGGGCGGAACTGAAGGCGGGCGTATTATAATAAATATCCTCCCTTAAGGAGAAATTAATTTTAATTTTGTATAAATGTTGATTAAAAAACAATTTTCGAATTGGAGAGAAAAAAATCAGCAGTTTTTCAAGGACCTAGAGAATTTTCTCTTCAGGTTCAATCCTGACGCACACACACTAGCTTTCTTTCTAATTAATTTAGACTTATAATTCGAGGGCGTAGATTCAATTCCGGCATTTTAAATTGTATGACTTGTCCTTTAAAAAATAGGGAGGGGGGGGGACCGGCATAATTAAAATTCATATATACATGGATAACTTACTCAAATACTTCATAACATTGTACAGAAATGAAGTATCTGAGCAACATGTAGGTTTTGTTGTTATTTTGTTTTGTAGTAGTAATGTCATTTAAAAAATAATCGAGAGTATATTTTATTTTATCTTGATCTTAATATGGTATGGATATAGGTGTGTGTGTGTGTGTGTATACATATATTTTCTATTTCACCATGAATTTTATAAAATGTCTCCGCATGTCTACGCCCACCATATCCCCGGCATGCCACCAAAGTGATGCAAACTCTTCTAACTTGAAAATTTAGTTTTCCTTTTTATTCATCTTTGTGAAGCCGAGAATCATTTAGTTAGAATACCTGATGCAAACATTTACTTAAAAGAAGGCATACAGTGATTTTTACTTATAATCAAAATTTATATTAATTTAACTAATTTTAATTTAACTATTTTCGAGTGAAGTTGTTCTCAAAAGTTGGTAAAAGCGTAATTTCTCTGAAAGGTTTGATTAATATGAGCTTGTGAAGGAAAATCCAAATTTCGGGAGGCTCGCAGTCTTTTGCGACCTTTCTTCTTTCCTTTGATTAGGTCACTGTTATTTTTATTTTGCCAAGCATTATTTATTTACTAAATGAAAATTTTTTCGAAGTTTATAAGGTAGTTAAAACACATTTAAATGTGATATTATTAACTAATATGAAACTTGTTACATTACTAGATGTAGAATTCAAAATTTTGCTCACTTGAAAAGTATGCCTGTTTAGCAGAGTATTCAGACTTAGTACTTTCAGATCTCCTTGTTTGAGAATAAATGTCTTACAAAATCGTATGAATAGCTTAGATACTATACTTTAGCCCATTTGCCTACGGACATTTTCCCCATGCCACACTATAACTGTGGAGTGGGATGGAGCGCCGTGGGGAGTCCCAGCTTCAACAGTCCTTTCTCAGTTTTACCCCCCTCCTCCTGCGCGTAGTGGAGTAGCTAAGCCAGAAATTGAGGTTTTATATTTTGCTTGTTTGGGATAAATAACACTTTAAGTATTTTACATAATATTGAAGGTTGAAATATTTCAAAAGATTGAACTTTACTCTCCTGCACCTTTTTTCAACAAAATATTTTATCTTTTAAACTTGGTTACATATAAAATGTTCTATGAAATGTTAGCTCCAATTAGAACAAAAACAGTTAAGTCAGATTAACCCGTTAAAATTAAAAATCATTATTTTTCTCTATTATGTGCACTTTTATTCGTTCAGATGTACCAGTGCAAGAAAATTACATGAAAATATTGAAATTTACATGAAATATTCTGTCCCAAATGTACCGTTGGCTTAACATTGATACTGAAGCTTCCGGAGCTCAGTGAAAAGGCCACTTAACACACGTAAGTGACGCTAACCGTCCCAGCCATCGTTCCCCTTAGTATCTGAAGATGAGTGGTAGTTAACCAAAGGTCACGCAAAACAGAGCATCGGTTAACAACAGTGTACTGCTCGTTTAGCTTTACATCGCTTAAAGCTTGGTAATGCTTTAAGCGAGATTACTGGACTGAATTAAATATCTGTTTCATTCGGTCAGTGGTGGGAGAACTTTATTAATATAATAAAATTCTCGTTTATATTTCTGGTCGTGACTTTTTTTGTAATTATTGCTTTAATAAGGCAAGATAAAAGTATTTCATTTTAAAACACTCACATTTCCCCCAAAACATCTCCGCTGCCCGCTGAGATGTTTTTCACCGGTAGTCGTAACTGGTGTGTTGGCTATTACAATTCAAGAGAGCTTAGTAAGAAGGCCACTGTTGCCCTTTAAGAGTGGTCTACTAATTTTAAAACATTTCCGTTGAGAGATCTAGCAACTGTATGAGAAACGCAGAAGTATTGTTTGAACATTTAGGATATTGGAGTTGAGACCCTTATTATACATGAACCGAATCCCTTAGCAGGCACAGTCCGCAGAAGAGTCAGTCGAGAAGATGTTCGCAGTACCAAGCACTGGCCAAAGGCAGTGCTGCTTTACATTCGTTGGTCTTATGGGGAACGAGTTAAATCGACTAATCTTCATTAAATCAGGAAGTACTTGAACAAAAAAATTATTTAATCATTTTGATTTGTTGTATATGTTGTTTACATCAGTGAATCTTTTTTATAATCATTGAATTTTTCGTTAACTGAAAATAAGGCTCCACCTCCCCAGCTTAGTAAATCCCTTTTCACCGTATTTACATGCATTATGTTATAGATTTTTTAAAAATAAGTAACAAATGTATTCGTATGTGCAATTATATGACATGTATTAAATCTGGATAAGCGGCTTACCGTACAGCGAATGAAGATTATCAAGTCAAGATGAAAATACAAAATAAATAAATAAAAATTTTAAACAAATAAATGCAAGATGAACAAATTAGTACATCTGTGTGCTTATTTATACAAACTAAATTGCTCATGCAAATGCACGTGCTGTAGCTAATATAGTTTATTTTTTATTCTTTATTGACATTTAAGTTTAAACTAACACAGTTTCAACGTATTATAGTTAGCATGCACAAAGGAAGCAGTTCGGGAAAGAAATGTAAATGAGTATATCGAAAGTTTTGGCAAACAGATGGCGCTCTAAATCTAATCTAAGCCAACTTGAAGACAAAATAAAATTAAATATATTTTATCATTCTGAGAAAAACATACATCCTAAACAAAAGTAAAGAGCTAGTTTAAATCATAACAAATAAAAACAAACAATGCTTATCTCAAACCTTGATTAAGTCGCCAAAATTATTGCAATATTCAAATAAGAAAATTGAAATATGTCAAATTATTTCACCTTATAAAATAATAATAACAATTATTAGTTGCTTTTACCCTTAAATAAACAAAGGAATACGAAAATATTAACCACAAATGTACTATCAGAGCAATGTTAATTCATACAAAACTGTAAATAAACAGTCAGTATGTACCTAAATATCTATTTTCAATTAAAAAAAATTAAATAATGAAATTTAATTTAAAGTAAAACCACTTAAATAAAACCAAGTACCACGTTGGTCACCAGCAAGTATAGCCCTTTTTTGGAACTAAAAATTCCCCTTTAGGGATTATCGCACCTTAACTTCCAATCGTCAAACGGCAAGGTTACCATAAATGCTTCCTGTATCGCGGAAAGAAAAAGTCATGAAAATAAAAGGGCTCCCAAAGGAATAATACTAAAGCTGTACCTTGACACTTCAATCTCTGAAAACAATGTTCCATTCCTTTTTTTTTTTTTTTTTTTTTTTTAAATCGAGCGGGAAAATCGAGCCTATTAAACAAGTATTTGCCTTATTCAAAAGGCGCTCCCCCGAAATTTTCAGTCTTTAGTAACAGAGGATCATGATGAAGTAGTCCAAGTAACAATTGATTTAGTAACAAATGATCTTGACGAATTTCGGGGAAAGTCCATTCGAAATTTTTGAGGATACTGCCCTTATTTACAGTGATTTGCTCCATAAATAATTTCTTTGGTATTCATGTTAAAAAAACATTTTTTTTTACCCCATTAAAGTTTTCTAAAATACTACATTTAAAAGCATTTTCTTTTAAAAATATTTTCAAGTAGCACTAACAATTTAACTTTTTTAACACCGGAGTACACGTTTTTGACACTGAGAGGGTGGGAGTAGGCGTGACTAAAGGCGGGATATTAAGTTGCATATCCCTCCCTTGAAGTAAATGATTTTAAACTCTATGAAATTGCTGAATTAGGGGATAGTTTCATATAAAAAATAAGAAATAAGAAGAAAGTTCTTGGAAATTTAAAACTTCATTTGTTATAAGTAATTAATAAAAGAATAATTTAGCAACTAGCTCGATTTTGCGTGACTATTTACATTTTGGACATGTTTAACGTTCTAGAATTTTTTTCTTTGTGCAGGGTGATTATCATAACGGCAAACTCAGATGGATTAGAGCTTATCTGATTAGAAACTAAAGTTTTATACTAAATGTATATCAATGTAGGCGCCCTTGGCGATTTTCTGATAGAATGAAAATCTCTAAATCCTACAAAATCGACCATTTCTGAAACGTAAAAAACAGGCTACCCAAAATAAAGCATATTAGTGTACTTTAAACCGTACTCATATGCATTCATTTACAGCTTATTTAATACGAAGATAACAAATTTTTTTTTTGTCTGCATTCAAATTACGATATGCATTTATTTGTAATTTGATTATAAAAATTATTGTGTTCAGCAGGCAGAGTCTTGGGGAGCCTAATTTGAAGAAACTGAAGTTCGATGATTAAAGCAAACATTTGGCTTAATTTCTACTAAAATAGGTAAATGATATGGTTCATAGCTATTTTATTTTTAAGACTATTGGAATTTCAAATCAGTAGTCAAAGCTGTTACTGGTATTGTATACATATTGTTTAATTTATGAGGCTTTTAATTACTGTGAAAATACTGCAATTGCACTTAAAATTGGTTTGTCCAAACAGCAAACTAACAGCTGGATTCTCCGCTCGTCGTTAATTTTTTGCAGTCGTTAACTTTGCCCCGCCTTGAGGTGGAGTTTTAAGGAGGAGCGTCAAGGGGTTCAAGTGATTGGCTATAAGACCTCCCGTTTCCCTCCGGAGTTGTTATCGCAGTCGGTAACCAAACAACTGGTTCTGCCCAGTTGGTAGCTAACAACCGACGATTTCGTGAACCACCGGCGGAGAATTCCACCCTAAATCAGATGCGACATGGAGTTAAGCATAGTCCTACATTACAATCCGAAGAAAAACATCTAGTTTCTCTTCTCATTCTTTTACTAATGTCGTGCTGTTTAGTGCAACATACAAAGCAGTGCCTCATCAGTCTCATTTTTTTGGGGGGAACATTTCTAAAATGTCTTTCCGTGAATCACAAGGGATTAGGTATAATTCTCGGACGACCGTTCGTTTCATTTGCTATTCTATGCTATATAGAACTACTAGAGACATCTATTAGAATGCCAGCATACAAAAAGTTAATAATAATAATAATAATAAGTATAGTCAGCATTTATTATAAAAATAATAATTACTTAACCGAATGAAAAAAGTTTCTGAGCATTGTAAGTAATATTTTTTACAATATAATGCAAAAGTTTATCTTAAAAATTGACAAAATTCGATAAATTCATGGGGAAAATAAGCCACCTATAATTTTCTGTTTACTGAAAAATTATCTCTGCTCTTTGCCGAGCTTAAACTGTGTCCTACCCACAAAAAGTTATAACCATTCTTAAAATTGAAGTAGGCGTAAATTTCAGAAGAAGGTTTCCGCCTACATGCGCTCTATTTGCTCTCTTAATAGTTCATAATGCCGATTTCATTATTTTAATATAACTCATTTGGAAAGACCACCATGCATTACTTAATTTTTTTCGTGAAATCTTTTGTTTGCTGTTTGTGAGGGTTAAAAAAAATATCTCTTCAGGGCCGGATTTAGGTCCAGGATTCATAGGCAAAATTAAAATCATCCGCCCCATCCTACTCCTTTTACTTTTATATCTCCAAGTATACCATTCATGCGTTACCAGTCTGAAAAACTTATTCTAGAGAAAAACATTAAATTAAATTACAAGTGCAGTAAATAGGAAATTTTTTAGAAGCGCTTTAATGTTTTTATAAAGTAGATTTTTGAACGCATAAAATTCATGTTCATGTCATTACTGGGAGCTGCATCCATAGACATTGCTCCAGCGAAATGGCTTATTATGACATTGAAAGTGACCAGTCTCGAAAAAATGGATATATTCGTGGATAAATACTTTTTAATAAGAACGAAGGGGGGGGGCAGGGATGGTCTACATCAGATGAATTCCGCCTGCGATTAAAGAAAAAAAAAAAAAAAAGAAAAGAAAAGAAAAGAAAGAAGAAAATGCCACCCTAGACCAAATCAGAAACAAGGCCCTCTTTGTCTTTTTGTCTTTCCCAGTTGTGGAAGGCCAAAACGTTTCGTTACACTTGAAGTGGGCGTAGACACAGGGAAAAGGTTTCCTCCTGTACGCGCAACTACTGTTCCTGATGCAGATTTATTATTTTAGCAGAATTTCATCCTTACTTTCAAGGATCACGATGCGTTATTTAAATTATTAATTAATTATTTATTATTATTTTTTTTTCACTTTTTGCGGAGTTTACAAATCTGCGTTTGTTTATTTATTCGCTGAATGAAAGATTAAAAATATATTAATACATATACATATATATTAATATCATTAATATTGTTCTTATTTACCTTTTTTCTTTGAACAAATAAGGATTAATTAAACGGATTCATTTTGTGTTCCAGGAGACCTCAACCTCAAAATTAACAAAAATTATAACTGTTCATTTTAAAGTTCTTGTCAGGAGATGTTCTTTGATTCTTTAATGTTTTTTAGGTGTACAAATAAGGTTTTTTTTTTTTTTTTTTTTTTTTTTTTTTCTCTTCAGTGAACAATTATAGAAAACAAAATATAATAAAAAAGCAAACTGATATTTATGTTTGTAGAATAGAGTATTTTGAAAGTAATCGATAAAAATATCTAGATTCTATGTTATTAAATGAAAAAAAAATTAAGGGCTTTTAAAATTCTAATTATTTTAAAAATTTTCCAAGCAATACGAATTTATAATAGTAAAAAATAACTACGCAACTAAAACTCCCAAAATATATTTAATGTGTTGAATTTAATGAAGTGATAAACATTTACAGCGATTTTTAATATCTAAATATGAGTAATAGTTATGAGTAATAGTTATTAGTATTATTTTTACTGTGTTTGTTAATTTTTGAGGTAAATAGCCTTTTAAAAATAAATAATTAACAAAAAATAACTCACATATATCAGAATCATCTATTTACTAGAAAATGGGGCATTTTGAAAGCAACAGATAAAAATATCTAGATCGTATGTCATTTATTTAAAACAAAAAATAATTAAGTGACTTTAAAATTCCAATTATCTAATTACCGATGTACGAGCCTCGGAAACCACCCTTTGTGAATGATTGCGGCTTTAGACCACTCACCAACGCCGACAGTTAAACATGGTTGCAAGCACTCTGCTTCTATTAAGCGTGTGCTTGCGTTTTTAATACCCAATTGAAGGAAAGGGTTCAGTAAATTATGGTATGGGGTAGCACCTTTGGATATTAACTTAAAACAATTACTATCAGAATTTTCCGGTGGTGTTTTCAATATAATTATTGTTTTAAGCAAATGTTAACTTAGCGATATATGATCAACGGAATCAACACAAAATTTATTCATTCCTGCGTATAGAATAAGGCATTTATTAACTACCAGAATTAGGTGACATGACCAGTAATTTTGATGTTCCAGAGGGACCTTAGTCCAACGGATTTAACCTTTTACATGCCAAACGTTCCTTTTTTGGAAAATCATGTTTAATATTTTTGTAAAAATAAACTGTAGTGTCTGTGAGTTTGAAAAAATACTTTTTATTACTGAAAATATGATTGACTTTTCGACGCATATTTTATTATTCAATAAGTTTCCTTTGAAAGTAGAATTTTTTTAAATCGATTTTTTCTCTTTCTTTCATTTCTTTTCTTTTCTTTTCTTTTTTTTTTTTTTTTCAATTTTCAGAGTGCAAAAGGAAAAAAAAAATCTATAAAATTCCTAAAAGTTCAAATTCACACAAAAATTCTCAACACGTTATATTTTCAAAGGATAAATTCAAAAAGATTATTTTTTAAAAATCGAATAACAAGAAATCTTTCCACAATATTGCGTAAAAATGCTATGCTCCAAAAATGGTACTTATTTGCATGTAACGATATACGATGTGTGTCTAAAAAGCCCGGTGAATGGTCCGATATCTCAACGGCAACATGTGCTACGCGCATGCGCTTGCGCATGACGATCCAGAGACATGTCAAGGAACGCCACCTCGCAGGAAGCCTCGTGGCTGTCATGGGAAAACTGGCTACGGGCAGTCGAACGTAGTCAGTGTGAGAGGTAGTGTCACCGTGCAATGGAGCAACGGGTAAACGAGGTAGTTTTGAAACGGTTGCTACGACGCATCCGGCATGTTCGGAAACAGTTGAGCAGGATTGGGCAGTGGTCCTGCTGCACGATAACGCGCCTGCTCACTCTGCAATCTGCGTGCGGCAATTCTTGGCTCAGCGTGGCGTAACTGTTCTCGATCATCCACCGTACTCCCCTAATCTGGCGCCTGCGAACTCCTTTCTGTTTCCCCGCATGAAGGAGGTCCTAAAAGGGCCACGTTTCGTGGACGTGTCGGCCATCCAAGGACGTGTGGCATCCGTTCTGCGATCGATTCCCGAAAGAGGCATTTTCTGACAGTTTTCAGAAGCTTTATGAACGTTGTCAAAAGTGTGTTGTGTACAATGGCGATTAATTTAAAGGCCTATAAAGGTAATTTATTTGTATCTTCTGTTTTGTTTCTTTTCTAATACCATTCACCGAACTTTTTAGACACACCTCATACAAAATTAGGGGTATCACATGCTTATGTTGATTTATTAGATTTTAATGCATCCAGTTATTTATTTTTGAAGGGTGAAGCATCTTTATCATCTAGAAACCATTTTAGAATACCTAAGAAAAATAAAAAGTGGAAATGTGGGTCACGGCGAATAATCTACGTTAGGGGATCTAGGCCGGGGGTGGGATTGCCCTCCGTGTGGGACTTTCTAAAACGTCCTAACCCGTATTTATGCAAAGTTTCGGAGAAAACCACGGAAGAGAGTACGTAAGGTCAATGCCTCTTACCTCTGATATAGCAAATCAGCTTCTGGAAAAAATTCTTGATTTTTAAAAGAGATCCACTATTGAAAAATAAACTGTTGATAAGGAATTACTTTTGAAGAATTATGGAAACGTTAGTAAACGGGAAAGATATTAATAAGTCACTAGCTTTTACTTGCTGTTCATGTTGAGGATCTTCAACAGATTCACTAAAACTTGCCACAGAAGGCTAAATCCTTTCATTTCCCTGCTTACAAACAAAAATATAGGCTAATTCTCTCATCTGAGAACTAACATTTAATATTTAAATAGTAGGCGGAGTCCCACTATTATATGACCGTCTCAAAAGACAACTCAATGAAACATTTAATATAATGAGTCACTAAAAGCGAATTTAAGTAAAACTAAAAACTACTGAATAAAACACCTTAAAAAAATTTAAACCTTTACCATAAAATTTTCCATAAATCTTATCTGTAAAATGTAAATAATATGTAATATTAAAATACTGTTTAATAATACTTCTATAAAAATTCAAAATTGTTTTTAAATAATGTGTACTGAAGCCTGTGTTAACGTAGCAAGCTTATCAAAACAAAAGTTAATGATATCCTGCAAATAAAACCTATTTAATTATAAATGATTAAAACGGTATCCTCTTTACATAACGCCAGAGGCGCAGCCAAGGGGGGGGTTAGGGGGTCATAACCCCCCCCCCATGGGGAATTTTTTGCCATACAAAATGTATATTCTTCACTACATTATCACACACACGTATACATATATATGAGTTGCAGTAGTCATAACCCCCCCCCATGAAAAATTTCTGGCTACGCCCCTGAACGCACTAAATACAACATTCTTAAATAATAGCGTTTAATTCCATTTTATATTTTCTTCGGGTGTATATATTTTTCATATGTAATTTGATTAGAATTATGTCCAACATTTTTTCATATTATGCAATGGTTAAATATATACTATTTTATTGAAAGTTATTCAACATATTTTTAAAAAGAGTTACACGGTGTTTTACTGGAATACGTAATCATTAGAAAAAGAAAAGTTTAGAAAATAAATTTTCTAAAAAGTTATGTACCAGCGTGGAATTTTATTTTTTTAATGTTAAAATTAATAATGAAAAGTGCTTGCTCGAAGCATTTTGTGTTCAGGAAGTGATCACTCAGTGATCCTTCACATGAACAAAGAAAAAATCGAAAAAAGTAGGGAAATACGAAAACACACAAACTCCATAATTTTCCACCAATTTCTCTGGTTTCAGTTACGCCGCTGCCCTAGTTTATAGGAGAATTACGTGCGGATAGGCGCAGATGGATTTCCAATACTAAAACATACTTTTCTACACACCAGTTTGATAGGGGAAAGCGCATGGAGAAATGCATTAGAAGATATGTTCGTGGGGAAAAGTACTTAGACGTTTTAAACATTGGTTGCACTCTCTATTTATTAATCGTGCAGTCTGTTCTCGCTTTTTTGCTTTTGGTAATTGAAACTTACAATTGTTACAAATGTATGTATTATATACTTTTTATATATACAATATACATGTACAGATGTATATATATAATACTTGGAAAGTTTCACATCGAAACTGAACGATTGTTACTATAAAATAAAGTACCGTATTTACCCGCGTACAAGTCAACCCTTCCACTTTCCCTACCAAGAAATTTAGTTTTTTTAAAATACATGTATTAAAATCATCTGGTGAAAAAGAAAGTACTAAACGTACAATAATAAGATAATAATATATAAAAGTAGCATACAAAATTAACCTGATATTTAATCCGCTCTTATATTAAACGAGGAATGTTTGTGGGTGTGTGTGTATGTCCGAACGATCTCGAAAACTGCTCTAAGGATTCTTTTTAAATTTCGTACCTGGGGTTTTTTTGGGCCCCTGAAACGATTGAGCTAGGTCAATTTATTGAAAAAACTCTAAAACGCTAAAAATTTAAAATTTAACATTTTTGGACGGTAGCGCCATCTATTGAGCGTTTGAAAAACACACTTGATGCAATCTTCCTAAAAGGGACGCTCAAATAAGTTTGGGGCGGATTAAAAAATACACGCCACCGATATATAATAGTAAAAATTAATTTCGCAAAGAAACAAAATAAATGGAACTTGATATTCAGTACACAGACAAATAAATATTTTAGTAACTAGATATATTACACCATTCAGCTACATAAATTTGTTTAGAATTAAAAAGTTATTTTTATTTCAAAATATCGTCCTGGCAACCAGCGAAAGAAAAAGATTGATGGAATATACGTAAATAATTTAATTATTCTTAATTCATAGTATTTAATGCAAAACTATTCGTAAATCTTATGTGAAAAATTGCCTGAATTTATTACAATTATCCTTTTGTAACTAACGTAAAGCTAAATGTATTTTCGCGTATATACTAAAACAATAAAGATTTTTCATGTATTTTATTAATCCATATGATGCGAATTTCAAAAGTGCATAAAAGTTTCAGCTTAGCCGAAAATTTTAAACGAAAATGACACCCTTTTCAGTCATTCACAGTAAGAAAAAAGATCCTGTGACGTAACATGAAAATTCCATTTTTTTTTTTTTTTTAAATAACGGCACTAGGTTGAATTTTATTTTAACTGCCTTATTCCGCCAAGTTGACGATAAATATTTAAATGTAGTTACCCTGACGATTTTTTTTTTCTTAATATGTCAACCGTTTATAATGAAACGATGTTCGAAACTCCGATGAAAAAATGATACGATCGATTCCTAAATTGGGCTCGCAGCCGATATTCAAATTAATTTTTCAGATGATCAGCCATCAGTTTAGTTTTCATTCACTGCAGTTGAAGATTTCAACTCATTTATTTTATCATCGTATGGACAACCTTTTAAAAGTTGCGGGCAGAACTTACGATAGTGGCCTCCTGGGCCTGACTTCAGGATGTTAGCGAAATCGCGGGCCGTATAATTCGGATTTATATGGAAGTTTGAATGTTTTATGTAGGTTTTATACAGGATTTTGAGTTGTTCTGAGGGCTGGTCCAAAAGCCATGGCGGGCCCCATCCGGCCGCAGAATGGGAGTTGTCCATATGTGGAAGCAGTAAATTGGGAGGCTAAAATCTGGTTACTAAGATTTTTTCTAATAAATTTTCAATTCTTATTTAGACGTGGATTAGACTGTGTTGTTTTGTGTTGTGTACTATCATTAAACTAAAGTATAAAGCCCTTTGTGGAGACAATTACAGCGGGCGATAGAATGTCTACACTCAGAATATTTAATATTTACCCACTTAAAATCAAATAACTTCATATTCAATTTTTATTATACATCGAAATTCGAATTGTATAATCTGCAGAAACATTTCGTATTCGAAACATTTCGTTTGGTATCAACATCCTCTCCTATAATCATGCTTAATGCATAGAAAACCGTTTTATTTTTGAAAAAAAGTTAAACTGAGTAGTAATTTAGAAAAGCTATCTTAAGCGAATTGGAATCGTAATTTTTCCTCCAAAGCCTGATAACCGTGACTTCAGTGTAACGTCAATGTCACTTGCAATAGATAATTCTGACACTCAAATGATTAGCTTTTTTTATTCTCTTAAATGAAATAGAGCTAAAAATACAAAATGCTTATAAATCAGGGAACGGGTGGATTATCAGATTTTTTCTTTCTTTTTTTTCTTTCTTCTTTTCTTTTCTTTTTTTTTACACAATTATGATAATTTTCAGGCTGATCGCACCAACGAACCGTGTAAATTTTAAGTTATTAGACAATACATTTATATTCTGTTTGGATGGTAAAAGGTTTATATTGAGTGGTTGAACTGGAATTGTGACAGAGTTAGGGATCAGCGTAACTATATAGGAGCGATGTATTTTTGATTTATTCGAGGTTAGAAGTCCATTTTCTTCAGTCCATCCGTTTTTTCTATTATTGTCAACGTTTAAGTAGTTGTTAGGGTTATTTTAAAAGAATATTTTTGATCTATTCTGTTTTTGATTTCATGATTTCGAAGTGTCCTTTTGTACTAATAATTTAAATTGCGTTACACTTTTTTTTTTCTTAAGCGTGAGTTTATAAAATAAAATTATGTTTAAAGCATATTTATGTAAGATTATACTTTTATGGCATCTATATTCTTATAAATAAAAATGAAATTCTGTTTGTTTGTTTGTTTGTGGATTTGATTCGTATACAAATCCACAAAAATGGACCTATCGGCCTGAAATTTAGCACAGATATGTAAAATAATATAGAATAAATCGTAGTCCACTTTAAAACTTTGAAAGTCCACCCGTTCCCGGAATTTAAGAGATTTTTTATGCTCTCCACGCAAAAAGCTTTCCGTAATTGGAACCCCTGTAGTGAAAAAAGTGTGAAATAAGGATCGTGGTTGCCATGTGTGGCGATTTTGTTGAATAAAATGTTTTAAATTCTCAAAGTAAAAATAAAAGAATAACAATGATTTTTTTTATTAGTTTATATTCGTAAGGTTATTTTTAAAAAAAATTATAATATCGTGTGCATGAGAAATCGGAGCAAGAATGAAATGTTTTATACGCAAAACAATAAGAATTGGAGATTTCCGAGGCTAATAGGTAAATTTTTTTAGTTTGACGAAAAAATAAAATGGCTCAAATGCCGATTTTGAGAAAATGAGTTCTAGTGGTTTGCACAGATTTCGGCTTGGCGCAATTTATTGAGAGCTTAAGGAAATAGATTTTTGAAAACAAGTGCAAAGGTTTTATTAGAATACAGCGTTAAATTTTAATGATCCGTGAAGAAATAATGCAGTTGTTAAGGGATTTCAAGTGATCTATCTCCAGAATTCTCGCCAAATGAGTACATTGATTTAAGTTGGGGGAATTCCGCCAAATTTCAGAAAATTGAAATCGTCTCATTTAGTACATCGGAGTAACGATGAATAAAACACGTTATAGTTGATAATTTTAAAAAATTCGGCTGTATTAAGGGATTCCACTTTTCAAATAAAGGCTTGCTTTACTTTTTCGCGGTCGAATCATTTCCCATATTGATTGCTGCTAAGTCAATGCTTCGAATGATTTCCTGAAAAAACGCTTGCAAAATGGCGTATGTTGGCACTTTGGCGAGGCTTAGATTTGGAACAGGATTTTATTTGAGACTGGGATATATAATGACACTGGTTATAGATAAAAGTGAATGTTGGTATGTGTGTATGAGGTTGAAAAACTCCAGCACCGTTGAGCACCGTTGCACCATGAAATTTGGTTCACCTAAGTCTTTTATCATGGAGAAGCTTTTTATGCTATCCGTTTTCCTCTAACTTGCCACCAGGTGGCGCAGCAGAACGTCAAATTCTATTCCGTTTAGCCGTTTACTATGCGAATATCGTCCAACCGATTTCGATGAAATTTGGTACACGCGGATATTAGAACACGGAGAATAATTTTCAGTATCCATTTTGCTGTAACTTGCCGCTAAATGGCGCTGCAACGCATCAACTTCTATACCGTTCGACTGATCGGCATAAAATTTCTTATACTTACACATTTCAGCACGAAGAATATATTCTAACTGTGTTCCTTTTGATGTTACTCGCCACTAAATGACGCTGCAGCAGGCCAAATTCTTGACCATTCAAACGGTCGCTATGAAAATCAGTATACATAGCTATTTGAACAATGAGAATATTTTGGCGTTATCCATTTTGCTATAACTCGTCACTTGACGGCACTGTAGCAAATCATTACTTTAATTAACCACTAGATGGCGCTGCAGTGTATCACTTCTTGACTGTGCAACTGATCGCTATGAAAATAGGTATACATAGATATTTGAACACGGGGAAGAGTTTCGCGTTAGATGTCGCGTCAACACATGAACTTCAGGGCTGTCCAGCCGATCGTCCTGAAATTTCGTATTCATCGATATCTGAATGCGAAGAATATTTTCGCCGTATCCGTTTTGCTAAAACTCGCCACTAGATTGCGCTACGCCGCATGGCCTTCTGCGCCGTACAAACGATTGCCTTGAAATTCGGTATGCATGGTTATTGAACACAATATAATGCGATATCCATTTTGCTATATCTCTTTATTACAATGAATAGTAATCACCACAAATCGTAATATCAAAAAGTCCATTCATTCCCGTGCGAAGAACGGGTACTTGAGCTAGTATATCTATAAGATTGAATTTACGTTTGTAGAATTTGTTTATGCATGATGTATTTTCTTTGAATTAGAAAAAAATAAGTAATTTATGTTTGAATTGAAGCACTATAGAGAAATTTACAATTTCAATCGTAAAGAATTATCATCATAGATGTATTATAAAGACGTAAATGCATGAAAGTGTTGCTCAAAAATGAGCTGTGGAAACATATGATCACCGACAGCAGCACTTAGCCCAAATGTGTGAGCGTGCAGTTCAAATACAAGCAGATGAAACAGATGATTAGTATTTGGAAGGAGATTGACATGGAACAGCTAGACGTCGACAAATATTTCGGGTAAACAGTCTAAGTATCAACAAAGCTGCCACAAATGTGGGTACTTATTATCATAGTTTAAAACTTTTTAACATGGATTGCATTCACCCTGGAGCTTTGCATTTTTCTGAAGAGTAAAAACAAAAATTAACCGAAACCATTTTGGGGACTGTAAGATTGATGTAGGACATTCCGAATTTCCTAATGAATGGGTGTGGTTGTTTCTTCGATGTCACCCACATTTCAAAGAATTCGAAATTTGAAAGCATACTTTACAATGGCTTTGTTCACAGTATATGACGAGTGAAACTATTAATGATTTTGGTGTGTACTGCTACGTTGCGAACAGTGTAGAACTTGATGAATTTTTTTTATAAACTCATTCATCTGACAGTTCAACCAACTCAAATTCTTGATGCTGAATTTGAACGTCCTCAATATGGACAGATATATTTCTGAAGTAATGAAGACGCTGTTAGTGAATGCATCGCCCAAGATCTTCGCTGATACCCTCACTGATCTGCTACAGAAGGAAAGGAGGCACCTTACGTTAAACTACATTTTGCATCCCCCTTTGGATATTTAGCATCCCTCTTCAAAACAAAGTATATGCCATTGTAACATTGAATGCCGACCAAAGCTTACCTGATAATGTATGGGTGATCCGACAGCGATGAAAATCTTTGGCAACCATGAAGATTAATGATACGTGACAAGGCATTTACGTATTCATTATTTTACACTTAAGGAGCCTTTAGATTCTGAGCATGGCTCGGTAACCTGGTACTAATAATAATATGACACAACTAATAGGTATATAGTAATACACAAAGTTGAACTGATTCAAGATCCGATTCAGAATTGAACTCGCCAAACAATTCACAAAATTCGTTCGTCGTCATCGCCTCATCATGATACACGTTTTCAATCTCTGTACAGCTTCATTCTTCCTGGTATGGAAATAGACGTCACTGTGTTATGGAATGCGGGAACAAAACAATTGCCTTTCAAAGGAACATTTTTGATTTCTGATAAAATAAATAAATAAATAAATAAGGATCCTCGTATAAGCCGACCCTCCCACTTTAAAGGCTTCTTTTGTCCAAAATTTCTCGGTAAATACGGTCTCGGCGGGTAAATACGGTATTTATTATTTATGTATTTGAATACAGGGATATTTTTTGCTTACTATATATAATTACACAATTTTTTTAATATAATTTTTTTAAAATAATGGTTACGCTTTTCAACATACGTCTCTAACCAGTCTCTTAAAAGAAGTTCGTGCACCC